>CCAG010006497.1:0-22633 GCA_001077435.1 Glossina morsitans morsitans | reverse complement strand
GTGTAAGACAGATTAACAATTGTACAATGGAAGAATAGATGTATGCAAGATCAGGTAGAGAGAAACATCAATAGAGACGAATGATAATAAAAACATGCGGAAGGAATGGCACACGGAGATAAGCTCAATGTAAAGTAAAGTGTATGGAGAGATAAATTAATCGAAAGGCGGGTTAACAGAAGAATACCAAATCTGAACGGACAATTAATTGATGTAGAGGAAGACATTAGAGAGGACAACCACAGCAGATTTATAAACTGCCTGAAGGTCGAATGAACGGAAGGAAGGATGGATGAACCGAAAAATTGAATGGAAGACTAATTGATTTATGGGAGGACATAGAAAATGCAAAATCTGTATTTGCACAGCAGGCCTGTCGAAAAACAAATGAATGGAAGCATAGATTAAGTGGAGTCTGGAGTCTTAAGTGAGTCTGGTCAGCAGACCTATCGAAAGACAAATGAATGGAAGCATAGATTAAGTGGAGTCTGGATGGACAACTGAACCAAAACAAACCAAACAAACGAATATGAGACTACGTAACTAAGTAAAAAAGATTTCTCACTAGTAGATTCTCTACTTACTCTCAATCACAGATAACAAAAAAGATGTTATAATTCCAGGGTAAGCCGTTGATGTTAAATTGCAACCTAAAGGTAGTAAATTAATTTATGGTTTATAAAAGCAACCACAAAAGCCACTTTCCCAATAATATTTTATAGACTCTCTGACGTTACAAACGAAGCGTCGAAGTCAGCATGCAAGCGTTCTCCAGTGATGAATATAAAAAAGGAAAAAAAAACGCAAGAATATTTGTTGACTAATTGGAACATAAAATTTTGTGAGAGCTAAAACCTCTGCAAAACTCTCTATTTTTCACAAAGCAAATAAAACACACACACAAATGCGCAAACGAATCTTCAAAACACACTTTCAAAATGCAGAAAAGCACAATCAAAACAATAAAACTAACACTAAAGCAATTCAATGACGACAAACGACGGATTTGAAGGAATTCTTTTGTAAAACTAAATGAAAATCTTGCAAAAAAAACAAAACAAAAATAAGCAACACAACGCACATATTAAACTGGTTTTCAATTAATATAATGATCGCAGCACATAACATATGAAAAATGCTCTCTCATTCTCGCGGTCTCTCTCTCTCTCTCTCTCTTTCTCTCTCTTTCTCTCTCTCTTTATGCTAAGGCATTTATTTATGTGGCTTTCTGCGGTAAGGTCTTTATGTTGTACATATGCACATATCGAAATACATGCTCACATAATTTTACTATATATGCATGTGTATGTGTTTCCTTTTTCTCTCACGTGGGTTCTAGTTTACATTTTTAATCTACAATAACAAAACATCATCAAACGTACTCAATTAGAAAAAATAAAAACACACATAGAAAAAGTGGTTTTCTCTTCTCAATCATTTGGTGTATGTAGTGAAGACTTGGCAAGTCGGAATAATTGTTATTTGGGCATTGGGGAAATGGGGAAAAGCAAAATAAAAAAAAACTGGGGAAAAATTATGGTTACCTGTTGGAAAATCGTGTAATATTATTTCTTTTTATGTAATGTTTTTGATGTTGTTATTGCTGTTGTTTACTCTCTTGTTTACCGCTGTTCGTTTTATTTTTTGGCTTTATGGTTTTGCCTGACATAAAATTAATGAAATGTTAAGTTTAACATAACAATTTGTGACACAAGTTCTTTGTTTTCAAGTTTGCTTATTGACAATAACTGTTTTTTTTATTTTTTGCATAATTGATTTGTACGTTAGTCACTCTCATTAAGATAACGCAATATTGTCAAGTTGTTTATGTTTTTCAATGATTACAACAACATCGTAAATATTGTTTAAAGGTATAAATATTTTACTGACTAACTTTTTTAATTTGCTGTTAACTAAATACTAGTGATAGCAAAATGTATGCAAATCATATAAATAAAACATTGTTTACTACAATCGGATGTTTTCTCAATATATTTTTAATTTTTAATTAATTAATTGATTAACTGATAATCGTTCAATTAATGATAAAGAATTTTGCAATCCTTATTAAGCCATTATCCAGACCATAATTACGTGCGTAATTTAAAATTGAATTAAAGTAGTAAGCAGATCATTACTGCAATCAATACAAAAATGCTTTGTTCATATTACATATAATTAAAGTAAATCATAGTGTAAGTTATGAGTAATAAAAGTAATTTCACAAACAGGATGTAAGCGGATATTAGTTAAGTCATGTTTTATTCCCAATACTTCCTAACAAGGCGAAGCAAGAACACTTTATATTCGGAGTACAAATTAATTCGGTCCGGTTTCTAAGGCAGAGTATAAATAGCACTATGGACTCCTGAATAAAGCTACGACTTTTTCGTTCAAAAAGCACTGGTTTTAAGCTATACGCAACTCTACGAATTATTACACGAAACCGTACACAGCATAGTTTCTTGGATTTTTGAATAGATTCGAATGATAGTTCTATGCCAAAATAACGCTCGTTGCGGGAAACTTTACTTTTCCCACTTCGCTGAATAGAGAGCATTGCTGAGAGCTTACAGGTGAAAAGTAGTGGATGCGTCACAATATCCAAAGCCCAAAAAACCATGATGCAGAGTAGGAGGGTTATCAACTTCGCCAATGTAACTGAATATTCATGGCGGACCTGTTTGGAGGTTCACCTAGATGCGATGTGATGTATTATGGTTTGTTCCAATCAAACGAAATCATTACTAATGAGTGCTACGAAGTAATAAATGCTGCAAAATGTAGGTGTGATATGTCAAAAGTCGTGACCTCATGAGATTTCAGTATGAAGAAATTCGGTCTCGCATAGCAAAATTCACTTAGTTTGCTAAATCCTAATCTGACATGTCCTACCCTGCCCGTTGTTATCAGTAGACCCCACCCCACTTCCTATTAGCACAAATTTCGATAAATGGCTTATTGTTTGCTCGAATGGGATTTCGATTCTTACGATGCTTACGAAGCTGACCAAACATTTAATTAATAAAAAACTGTCTGTAGCCCTTTATCGCTTTATTTTTTTTTTGTTATTCTTTGTTTTTCATATATGTGACAGTAGAGGAACTTTACTCCGTTTAAGCATTAAAGAGCTTCTTCCTCAAACTTCATGTTCTTCATTTTGCGCTTGTTAATGCCCCTTTGCTTCACATTTGCACTGCTGGACGGAAGTAGGCGGATAAAAACCCGCGAAACCCGCGAACAAGAGAAAATAGAATACCGGCAGGGCATAGAAAAAAAAATAGAAAACGTGACTCTTCGCCTATTAATGTACGGTTACCAAAGGCATTTACACATTGAAAATTTGCTTATTGGGCCTTTATCTCCGAAAAAAAGTACTACCTCTTGATAAACAAATAAATTTTGCCTTAACCGTAATAATTTTCACATAAAGTTACATGAAACCTGAATATGACAGCTGCTCACTTAACTTGAGCTTATACTTGGTGTTGCATACCGAAGCGTTGCATAGTTTTCTTCACGGTCATCAATTAGTCCCTTAAAAAAAGTCCAAGTGTTCATGAATCGAGCAAAAAATACCGGCCACTTCTCATTTCTTTTAGTCACTTTTTACACACATCACTAGCCTAATAGGTAAGAATCGCGCCCACTAAAATCTGCTTTCGCGGGTTCACACTTCAACGGCGGCAAAGTTCACTTTCAATAGGCATAATACTTACCACTTGGGCAGACTCCACCCACCTATATTTTTCTCTGTCTACTTATGTTTCTGACCGTCACCGTGTTACACCTCAAAGGATATCCCCTGAGTGCTTGGTCCACACTAAAGAAATAAACGTCTCTATGTAAACATTTTATTTACATACATTTTGCATAAATAATACTTTGCAAGAATAATCGTAGTCCGAGCTTGGTAGTCACCAAAGCTTCAAATGATTCTAGTCGGCTATGGTCAACAACCATTACGCTTGGATGTCTATCCACACAGCTTCTTCGAAGTGTTAATGAAAACTTGGAATGTCAAGCAAACATGACTTTCCTCACAATTTATATATTGTAAGTAGCATTAAGAGGCATAACGGCATGAAAAGTTAACCGCACTCAACAGTGAACGATCTACAAACCGAAAATGGATTTTCCGTCTTCTCTCCCACTAATATAAATATTGCTAATAAAAAATATTTAAAAGTCGACCGCGTGAGTACATATATTGGGTATTGGTGATACTGGGAATTTGCATTACTATAAAGAAATTTTTTAGTTTTGTGAAAATATTTGTCACAAGTCAATCATACAAAGCCATTCAGTTATTGTTTTAAGACCATACACGAAAACATCCACTTTTACATTCAGTACCGAAAAATTCTTTATACTAATTTTTCCAGAAGGAAGCTTCCGAAATACTGTCCGTATGACACGATACTATTATGTGCCTTTGCCCTTATCCTTATGCATCCTTACGTCAGTAAATATGTACCTATCTCCGTCTATTCTTATACCGCTCTGTGCTTATGTACATTTGGCCTTATGTACGTCTTCATTTCAAGAAAATCAACTTGTAATGAGCATGGCCAGTAACAGAAATAGACGATAGCAAATTCTATTTCAGCGCGTCTATTGTTTGTTTGATGGGTTTGCAGTCAAGCCTTGTCTGGCCGAAAACTCATCTACATTTTTTTTTAATGTGACCAACCACTCGAAATATGTCTGCTATAGGTGTAACACTGTGATCGCCAAAAAGAAAGAGGGAACAGTGGAGAAGAAGGTACGCAACGGCCGCAGCCAGGTTGTTTTACTCCCAACCGGTAGGTGTAGTGCTTTTACGCCGTTATGAATTATGACAACCATTTTTCTCTTAATACTCGACTGGATTGCATCAATCGCTACCGCCAACATTCAAGAAAGCTTAGTGCCATATGTTTTCATATTCGCTGTCGACATTGCTGCTGAAGTTTTAATAACTTAAGTTCGAGAGCGTGGTTTCGAAGGTAAATGGTTTTCAACACAGCAAAAAGATGCGCTAACGATAACATTTCTTTTTCGCTCTGCCTTTGTTAATTTGATACTACTCCTCATAGTATTTCCACTTTTCATGTGTTATCCCCAAGAACTATGTTACTTCATCCAAACAGGTCGCTTCAGAAGTCGGGCTATATGATTTCAATACATCCATAGTATGCCTACAGGTCTGCCTATCATTTCAAGTACATTTTGATATATTTATCTGCGGCGCGATTTACTCAGATCCCTACAATGTCTGCTGTCTATTAGTTAATTACCTTGCTGAAATCGAAAAAAAGAAATTTGAAAAGATTTCGAAAATTCGTAAGCCTAGAAAATATGTTACCCGTGGCGTGCCAGGAACGATCGCTTGAAAAAGGATTTTTTGGAATTGAATTTTGAAATGATAAAATGTCAGTACAGTAGGGCTGCGTAGGATCTTTCTCAAAACATTCATAAATGAATCCCTTTTTTGCAAATGGATAAAAAAGTGTAAGCTGACTGATTTCAGGTAAACATTATTTAGCTTAACTTCCCGTTTTAAAGCAAAGTAAAGGAAATGCAAATAAAAAGGAAAATCTAGATTAGATGCTAACAATAAATGTTAAGAATAAGATAGTTGAAACAAAAGGTTTATAATATGTCAACTGTGAAAAAATTGACTTAGGCCACTTTAAATGAAAACGGCTCACATAACAACATTTTGTGGAAATGCTTTCTAATAGTCGATGATTAATGGAAAACTCTATGCTAATCTGATTATAGTTTTTGTTTATTTTTGTATGGTATTTTGCTTTTCCATACATTGGCGGTTACTTGCTAATCAAATAATTTTTTACACCTTACGTTTGTTAGCTGGTACTTAATAAAGACGTTAATAACACAGTCATTGTGTCACAAATCAAACATTTAATCATAATAAAATTTAATTGCAAACACTCTATAAAAACCATGGCTAACACAATCACACACACACACACACAGAGACACACACGAACACATGCATGCATACATTCAGATATACATACATACTTACATACATGCATGTATACATGGGTCCACATACGATATTCACACACAATGTCAATGCCATGGTTTGTTATTTAAGTCTTTTTATTTATTTATTTTTTCATTTTTATTTTTTATTATATTTTTTATGGAAACACACATTGTATTGGTAATTTTATAGCTGTAAATTAATGTATGTACGTGCTGCTCGCACACTAACAATATCGCAAGATCATGAAAAAAGAGAAGAAGAAAGAAGGAGAGAGAGCAAAGTTGGTGGATGGAGTGCACATGTTCATATTTTAACAACGACAACACATGTATGTGTGTGTTTATTTTTTTTTTGCAGTAGCATATATTAAACCATTTAACCTCTGAACATACAAAGCAACAGTAGTTTGGTGTAGCCAACTATAAGACACTTAATGAAAATGTTTTGTTTTTTCTGCTTTTCCTTTTTTACATTTTTGTTTTTTTTTTTTTTGCTTTTTTTTGTTTTAAGAGAATTTCTTTTCAATTTTTATCTTGTTAAAAGTTGCTTTCATTTTTTCTGTTGTTGTTCTCCTTAGAGATTTTCTTTAGCTGTTAATATGTTTCCTTCTTAAGTTCGATCTTGTTTTTTTGCCTTTTTTTTGCTGCTTGGTCGTATATCGTTGTCAAAGACGTAGGCTTAACATTAAGAAAAATAATAATAACAACAACTACAACAACTGAAACATTTATCAGACACTCTTAATCCACAAATGCATCGTCACTCTGTTTACCAACCAGATAGTTGACTAAGGAATTCCTCGTGGGTAAAGTTGACATAGCATTGTTGATAACACAATGACGTTGTCGTTAGTCACAGTGTCTTAGGAGTGCTGGTTCTGCTGCTGTTGTTTTTATTGTTATTGTTGTTGTTATGCTCTTCTTATATTGCTGTTTGTTGCTTTTTACGAGAAGGCCCATACTATACATGCATACACACGCTCATCCGCTTTTAGTTACCAATAAGTACGAGTATTTCAGAAGTACATTTCATATGTATTGCATACGAATCGAATGCAATACGCTTGTGTTTACCTGAGCTCTTAAGGCGAGAAATGTAAACATTTTTATGAAAAACAAATGTTTGTTTAACAAATCATATGAGTGTGCTCTTGCAGACATATATATATATATACATATATATAATGCATATATGAATTCAGGTGCCGAACACTTCTTATTTATTTTTTTGAAGAACTAGGCATTATTTTTTAATTAAACAATAATAAAACAAAAAAAAGGTTTATGATGCAGCACAAAATACTTAAGTGTATCTTAAATGTATTTTGTTTTCTTTAGATTTTAAATTTGAAAGTTTTTACGGTTTTTCCCCCTGAAAACTAATCGTTTGCTTAGCATTTTGAGCAGTTTAAATAAACTTGCTCAACCGCAGGCTATTCTTCTTACACCGATAACTATTGTAGCTTAAGATCTTCTGTTCTGCACACGGCTTTGCTTTGTTTCTGTTGTACTTATTATTTGCTGTCGATATTATGGAAAAAACGGACTTTTTTGCCTTTTTTTTGTTTTCATTTCTGCTACATAAAATTAAAGAGAGTAGAAATGCACGCACAAAACAAGCTTACATACACATGCACAGGTACTTGAAGCAGTACTTTACCAGGGTTAAAATATGCAGTTGTCTGTACGTAGGTTAAGACGCAGTGGTGGGATTACAAGCATTATTATTAAACCAAAAACAAAAACATTGCATTCAGTTTGCGTCGAATGCGTTAACACCCCTATAAGTAATAAACTTTTTCCTTTACATTTCTAAAGCAAACTGCGATGGTCAAAAAATAAAATAAATTTGTTTACGAAATTAAAAATATTTATTTATTTTTTCAAACCGATTTGCTCGTCTTCGTAAAACTTGTATAAATATTCTTAGTTGATAGTTAAGGCTGGCGAAAAAATTCGTAATGCACAACAATTAAGGACAACTCTCAACTTGACCTTGATTTTTGAACGGTTTTGTCGCACTTTCGATCTTGATTACACTTTTGCACAATATTCGTATGATTGGCCGGTTGTTTCCTTACCGTATGCGTAGATTCAACTCTCATTTCCCTTAACGGCAAATTTCGTCACGTCTTGGTTCTGGTAAATAGAAATCGTCCTTTCCAGATACAGTGACAGTTAAAAAATTTACTTTCATATGTTGTTTGCAACGTGTAACTCTGTAGTAATTTAATATATTGACGTAAAACTCTACATAGATGTCAAACACAGCGCTACCAACCTACAGATTTCATAGAGCCCAAGAAGTTTAAACAAAAAATTAATTTTTTCTCTTGTCCATAGCATGCATTTACATCAACAACATTATCCGTAACAATGTGTAAATCAATATTGCTCAAATTCACAGCTTATAAAAAGCTTTTATGACAACCTATTAACCTGGAGAATGCTTAAGTCTGACTAAAGGTCTGTATTCTTCACGATTCCCGCTTTGCCTTTAATATCAGTAATTTCAACTTATGGAAGAATTCCTAACATTGTCGAGGGAGCCAGCGGACCTTCTTCACAAAGTCTTTCTATTCACAAAATACATTCAGCCACTTCATAATAACTGCTCAGCTAACCAATTAAGAAGCGCGTCTAGCAAGTCGGCATACCCTGATCTAAATTACTGTGTGATGCACTACACTTGAATTCTCGATTCGGTAAAACACTTACTAACACTTACCGACCGACTAATCTATCGGTCACAAGCCCGCCGGCCTTCGTCCACTCTATATCTCTTTCTTTCCCCTTCTTTTTTTGACTATCATTTTGTTTCATAACCCCTGGCGGCATCCTCTGAATGATGGATCGTATTAAAAATAATAGTAAGAATAATAAATAAGTGTAGGTTGTGTTACATTGGTGGAGGGTATTTTTTCCATTCTCCTCCTAGTGTATATTATATTTGTCACTTATTTTTAAAGTAGGAACATTTCCGTACTTAAAAATGGTTTTAGAGTCATGCTAACTATAAGCAAAAATTTAAAAGGAGCCGGTTCCAAAATATCGCATGTTTTCAACTGGACAATAAAATAGAGGTATTTTTAAAAACCTAAAAATAACGCAATGACTTGTCGTTAAAAGTAACCAGTTTTAGAAAAATAAATTCAGACAATCAATAGCCGGTATAACCACAATTGGTTTTAGAGACAGCTTCGATTTTTGTAGACATAGATGAAATTAATTATCGCGGTTCTCTAGGGGGTTTTATATCATACTTTTTGAATATTTTTCCCAATTCTTGGGCTGAGGCCGGGAGAGTGACGTGGGCATTCAGTGACATCCAACTTATGCTCCCGGAACCAGGGTTTCGCCAAATTGGATGAACGTTTCGCAAATGTCCATAGCAGTAGCTTATTTTTTTCGGCATGCAGTAACATTACAGCTTCGAACAAGTTTTTCTGTACAAATCTATCCATAATGTTTTCTTTGACTTGTAATGGACCTACACTCTTCCAAAAAAAGAACCCCATATCATAAGAGTTCTTCCGCCATGTCTCACAAGCCTTTTAGTAATTGTAACATAAAATACTTTTACTTTTGACGCAAGTATACTTCTCCCCGCATCATTTCCAAACAAATTTATTTTTGTTTCGTCGCTCCAAATTCCAGAGTACTTCCTCTTCTCCAAAGTATCGTTTCTGAGCATAGGAACTTTTCGCGCTATTCTTCCTGATAGAATGGCATTTCGTATTCGTCGAACAGTTCGGGATTCCTCATTTCATTGCAAACGGCTCTCCTTGACTCTGCTGACGTGAAGGGATCTTGCTTTGCCAAAATTATAATGCGTAATAATGCGTTATGTGACAGCCTTGCTGATACGATAGTAAATTCGAACGTTTTTCGCTGATTTCGAAGCTGATGACATACCCTTCCTCTTTCTTGGCTACAACGATGTGCTCGATCTATCTAATAGTATCGTAAACATTAATTCATATTGCATTTCCTTCTCAAGAGATACGGTTTATCTTTACAATCCATCTCCAGCAGAAATCTGCAGAATTAGCTGAAAAACCTACTAAAGAAACTTAAAAGCTCTCAACTTTTTACCGCAATAACTAATTCACGTGGAATGCTGGGAATTCATTTTGAACAGTTTGGCCACATGTAAATGTTTTGTGAGCTTCGCGGAAGCTACTTCTGACAATTCATATAGCGTAGAACCGTAAAATACACCTCACAACTACTTTCGGTCGACATGCGTATATCTTTAAATTATCTCTAGAAATCAACTTGGACAAGGGCAACAATCCATCTGTAAGCACAGTTTGGATCGCCACTCTGCGTACGATAGTAACTGAATCAAACGTCTTTAGTTGTGATTTTATCGAGTAGAATGTACAAATATCGGTTTTCTCAAAATTTATTGTAAATATAGGTCATGGGCACGAAGACACTTTGGTGGATCGCGCCATGAGAATTGAAACACTCCTCCGACACACCATTATTAATCGATTAAAATAGGTGTTAATCAGAAGGAGCCACTTAAAAGCAGTTCAAGATATTTTTCCATGTAGAGCTGAACGTCTTTAGGCACATTTCTGCCGATCTTCCTTTACATACGGGTGCAAGTTCATCAGTTGTTGTCGGTACTTTTCCTTACCGGTGAAATAGAGACACACTGCTCGCAACTAACTCTTCTAAATATTCGTTACAGTTGATATTTATGGTTCCCGTAATCTATAGCACAGTTTGTTACACCCCCAAAATGCATCAATATACATTTTTATCGCCTGCCACTGTTCCGCAGCACTCTCCTTCGAATTAAGCGAGAATATAATGCTTTCTGCGTGTGAAATCGGTATCCAAAGAAAGACTTTTACCAGGGAAAGTCACAGATTGAGAAATATTCAGCAACAAAGTCAAGCCATTTCTTAGGAAACCCCGGTTATGACTGGTTTGTATATCTGGCTTACGTGTTATTTGTTAGTTAGCTGCGTAGCCTACCAATTTTTCATAACATTTTCGCCACTGCTCAGTTACTCCTGTATCCTACTCGTTCTAGTTCAACGTTATTTGCCACTCCAGTGTCACTATTCTTATCCCCGAAATTAATCACAAGCACTCTGCGCAACAAAATGGTTTTTCTTAATCCGCTTTTCAGATTGCTGTAGCAAAATACGGTTTTCAAGTCATCAAATTATTTTTTCGAAACTCGCTTCGGTTGGAGAAACTTTACAAGCATTAAGACCATTTTATTGTAAATGTTCCTCTTCGAGGCGAGCAACTGTGAGGCTACACACAATAATACAACAGAATTTTGAAGTATAAGGTAATGAGAATAAACCGAAGTGTATTTGTAACGACTTAATGATTGTACGAATTTCTCAGAAACCCAACTCCAAGAACAAATGAAGTGTGGACGCATCGCCAGTATTCCAAGGCATAATCCATGTGTTCAAGAGTTCCTTAAGTACATTGAACCAATCTTTGCCTTATAGCATTAACTTATTTTATATATGCATAGCTACTTTTAATATTCGATAAGAAGCGATCTCAAGGACTTTATTTGATTTTCGTCCAACTGAATAGTTTTTTCGAAATTGTTAATTGCCGGTTGCTATCGTTTATTACTAAATCTAGTAACCGAGAATCTGTCTAAGATCTTTTCCAATTCGAATCAATATTTGACGATTTCCTCGGTTCGACAAGATGTCATAAATCTTGATTTGTTTAACTACATTTTCCCTCTAACGAATTTCAAACAATGCCAATGTGTCCTTTTATCACTTTTTATTCATAATTATTTAATTATTCTTCTTCAACTACAGTTTACTAATTTTCTAATTCGTTTTGAATGCTTCCTGCTTAGGATTAGACTCAGACTTCAACAAAATGCCTATGATTTGGAAGAGTCCTACTACTAGTAATTCGCTATTTTCCTTTTTTTAGCTTTCGTCTTGTTTTCCTTTTCAATATTTTTTTTATTGTTGTAATTGTTGTAAATATTATTGCCGTTGTTGTTATCGTATTATTTTAACCAACTTTTAACATACATGCAAGCAAGCGAGCAAGCAAGCAGTGGCTCTTGTCGTAGTCGTTGCATAAGCTTGAACGAATGAATGTTGCTGCTGTAAGTTTACTGCTGTCGTATAGTCATGTTGTTGGTGTTTCCGTATAGTACTCATAGCAAGTAGGCAAGCAGCAACAGCAGCATGAAGAGTAAAAAATTTAAAAAACATATATACAAACAAAACACACACATACACATTTACGTATAAGCTAAAGTAAAGTGAAAAACATAAAAAACAGAATTCCTCAATAATCAGAAGAAGAAAAAGAGGAAGAAGAAGACGACAACGACGACTATGACGAAGAAGAAGAAGAAGAAGAAAAAGAAGAGTAACAGCAACAACAAACGTTTGTAGAGAAAAATAAAGCCAAGAAAATATTTTTCGATTTTTATGTACGTGTATTTCCATGCCTTTATGAATGCCTGACGAGGTTGGGCAACGTTTGCTTTTCTTGCGATGATGACAATATGTACATGTTTGTGTGTATTCAGTTCCTGTTCTTGTTGTTGCTTTGCTTTATTGCTGCTGCACACACACACACATGCACACACAGAAACATACATATTGGTGAGCTGGTCAGTGCAAACTATTGATGCTGCTACTTTTATTGTTGCAATCGTTGCAGTTAGTATTGGCGGCTGCACTCGTTGTTATTGTTGTCCATGTTGATTGCCTGCCTTGCTTGGTCACATTTTTATCTTTTAAAGAATATTACGAAAACACGCAATGTCTGACTATGCGGCAGCAGCAGCAGCAGCACACAATGAATACGAGCAATGGTGGATGTATGTGCGCGCCTGTACCTGTGTATTTGTGTATAAATTGATTCAACTTTAAGAAGGCTCATTTTTTGAATGCAGAACTAAGTAACTTAACCGAAACTTAACCAAAACGACTACAAACGTGTGATGATGACGATGGCGATTTTTAGAAAAGAGAAAAAAGACAATAAACGCGCACACGCACACACATACATACATAGATATATATATATATATTTATATATATATATATATATATATATATATATATGTATTCTTGTACTCATACATTTACATGCGTTTATAATGCGCTGAGTAGATACGTGCAGTATATATACATACATATATATATATATATATATATATTTCGTTTTCGAGTATAAGAATGTGAATTATTTGTGTTGTTGTAATTGTTGTCGCACTGTATAGTGATTATTATTGTTGTTGTTGTTTTTATGCTTTTGCTTTTATTACCGTTTACTATTCCCCGATACATAGTGCATAAGATTGTGTGGTTATGCGCCTAAAGACTGAAAATATAATAAACTTGCATACATATGCATAAATACATACAAACAAATAGAGTTAAAGTTGGCATAGGTAACTAAACCGAACCTTCACCGTCTCCGATCATAATGATGATTAACTCGCTGATAATGATTATGATGATGATGACGATGACGGCAATAATGAGAGTATCGTTCATAGGTTACAAAAGACTAGGTTTTATTGCGCGCAGGCTTAGTTTAGCTTGCATTCTTCTTCTACCTTAGCATTACTTTTTTTTTTTTTCTGTTTCTTTCAATATGTTTTGTTGTTCTTGTTGTTGTTTTTATTGTTATCATTATTGCACCGCAGTGGAATCGTTTGCGTTCTATGTGTATACATGTTTGTTTGTGTGTGTACGTGTACCTATGTACCTGTTATTGTTGTAAGTTGTTAAAGACAAAATTTTCTTAAAAGCTGTTCTTATAGTTGTTATTGCTATAATATTATAAGTTCCTCGGTTGCGAATGTAAGCGTGATTGTGTGTCGGTGTGTGTTGGTGGCGACGATGCTGCAGCTTCTGCTGCTGATAGTTTGTGTCGGTTTTTTCCTGTCTTCTGCATTTTATTATAGTTTTGGCATACTTCATATTTTTCGGTGAAGGTGGGTTCGTATGCTTACAGTAGGTTAACAACAGATAGAAGTTGTTGATACATCGATTGCTAGACTCCGGAATAATAGTGGTAGCAAAAAACAGAATAAAGTGGGAGCGAAAATTTTCAAATCTTATAACACATTATCAATGCTGCTAAAGCCTCACTAATCCAAATGTTTCTATAATACCTTTTGTTCGATTAGTTTCTCAGCGATAAATATATTTTAGATAGTTATCTTCGATCGAGTTCCCATATATTATTTTATTTAAACCAATTTATTACCGCATTTAATTTATCTATTATTACACACACTGTTATATACAATACTTAATATAGAAACTACTAAGAAAAATTTTTCTTATATAGAGTAGAGCGAAAGACGCAAAATTCGACGCAAATTCGCATGGCCACGACGGCTCCAACCCAATTTTCAGACACTTGGCTCGCTAAATCTAGTCTAATTTAGCCGATAATCATTTTTGATGCCTATACGGAGTGACGCTTGTTATCGTAGACCCATGTCTTCAACTAACTCTAGAAGAAATAGTTCAAGTTCGATATCGTAATTTGTTGAAATTATTGTTTCCCCAAAGTTGTTACGTAATACTTTAACAGTTTGTCGTGCGACTCTAAGCACTGGTTAGTTGAAATCAGATGTCCTTAAGACCAACATTTCCCAATTCAAGCCATAAAAAATTTGCTCTTTTTCGTAATGAAATCTTTGTTTTCATGAAGTAAGGACCCACAATGCCTCCAGTTCTACCGGTAAATCAAAAGCTCCAATTACACATTGCGATCTCCACTGTCATTTACAAAAAATAAACACTGCTGTCTCCACGTCTCCAACCAAGCCCAACAGCTAGCCCGAACGCTGGTGGCTTTGAATCGCCTACTATCACGTAAATCTCTTCACTCATCGCCATTTTCCCTTTTGAAGAAATCAGAACGGATTATCCCACCACCGGAAAACTGCTCCACACGATCGCTTTTACGACATGTAAAAGTGTCTCCCATTTATACAGTGACATTGCCCAACTCTTTTTGATGTTTGCATGCATGTTTTATTTGAGTAAACTCAACACATGAAAAAAACAAAATTCTATTTTGCAGACAATCGGAGACTCTTTTTAATCTCATGGCTATAAAATGTTTTATTAAAAGAAAATTTATTTATCTCGCTCAAGTGTTTGTACGATGTCTAACACCTAGACCTTATATACGACTGCGTATCAATATATTTTATGTTACTACAGTATTCCAAGAATTTAGATAATTTGCACTCTTTTCGTGTATTATTAAAACCAGTTTAACCAATAATCTTCCCCATCTTCTCATCTGATTATGTTAGCAATCAAAATCAGAATAGTGCACTTGACCAAGCTATTAATTTCCGTTCATATTTTATCTGAGAATCTCTTGTATATCTGTGTGTGTGTATTGATAATTACAATGCTTCATATAATTGGACGGACATTCCCATAAAGCCAGATATTTCATAATACCCCATTACGAGTCCTTATTTCTTTCTACAGAACAGTTTGGCTTATCTATAACGATATAACGAACGGGCTGTGTTTTTTCTGATTACCGTCGCTCAACTTCTTTGATGTTACAGCTTGAGGTCAGTCACATGCGAGATAGACTGGCTAACGGGTACTCTTAGTTACACTTATATTTTAGATATCATAATATTTTATCTCACTATTGTACCGGATTGTTTCACTTCACCCTTATTATTATTATTATGGTTTTTATTAATTATTTAATTATGTAGTCAGAGGAATAAATTCTATGACTAAAGTCCTAAAGCACTAACATTCAAGACTATAGGCTTTATTGAAATTTGAGCCCATTGATTGGGTCGTTAGTTGAGATCCTTTGCCTCAATACGAATTCCAATTTCAATTTATTCATTTTGTTAATACAAAACCTATGAAAGATAAATGTATTCATAAAAGGTGTTTAGTTGATATTTGTGCTCATTACTTAATGGTTTTCTCTTCCTTTGGCACTTTGTTTCACTTCTTCGTTGTTTGTGATACGCATCTGCTTTTTTATAGACAATACATTTTTTATATTTATTCTTTACAATGCGTCTTCTTCTACCCCATCCTATCGGTAAGCGCTGTCGCAAAGTTTTAGCAAAGACATTTTTGAATACGTATATTTTTAGGTAAAAATTTCAATTATTAATGATAAAATAGATTACCATCGCGTAATGTTGGGTTATGTTGCTTTGCGTTTTCCTCTTTTGCAGCGGATTTAACAATTTGATTCTCCTGCTTCCTTCAACACCCAATATTTGTTTTATCCTCTTTACAAACATTCAAATACATAAACATTATATTAAGATTGCTGTTCAAGTTGTTGTATTTTGGTTATCTTTTGGCATTGAGTTGTTGTGCATTTGTGTTTAATATGTTTATTACGTACGATGTGTTTTGTTTGCTATGCTTTAACGTTGCCTTAATGCTTCTTCCTTATGCTTCCAGCACAACTTACCTCCCCCACTCCCGTTGAGCATATACGTACATATATAATGGCATTGATTTTACTATCTTTCTCATTTTTGCTTAGTCTATACAGAAATGTACAGAAATTTTCATATATTAATAAAGAAGAAAGAGTAGTAAAGAAAATAAAATGAAAATAAAAAAAAGGAATATGACAGTGTAATCTGTAAATATTAAGTCTTTCGATTTTTGTGCGAATTTTACAAACATACATGTGTACAGCGTATATAATCTGCTGTTGTATCGGTTTCTATTACTATTTTATCTCATCTTTGGTACTTTGCTGTTGTTGTTGCTGTTGTTGTTGTTGTTTTACTCGCTTACACTATTAGTTATAGTAAATTATTTGAAAAACTTTCATTATTATTGTTGTGCTCTTCCAACCGTATTGCAAAGATATTTTAGATTTATCCAAACAGCCTGTTTTGAAGTTAAAGGGAAAACGGGTTGCTTGGTCAAGTAGTTTGACTATCGCATGGAAATCTATTCTTTTTTTCAATGCCAAGATTTGTTTACGATTATATCGTTTTTTTTTTACTTTTCCTTTTCCTATTTTATTCATTTTTTTTCGCAGACTTAATGATATATGAGCGTTGAGAAATTTGTGGGAATATTAGAAAGAGAGAAAGAAAATAAAAAGATATAAAGAAATCAATATTATTTCATATTGATTATGGAGTCTGAGGAATACGAAAGAGATATGATTACAATGCACTTCCAAAAGTGAGATCTTAAGCAAGGGCTGACTAAAAGTGGTCTTAATTTGTGATTTGATATTATGAAAACGAAGTTTTTTTTTGTGATATCACTGAATACTCGGAGGATGTTCCCCATAGATGTGGGTACCTTAATAGTTAGGAAGGATTACATGCAGAAAGGGTGGAAGGAAGGGAATACATTTTGTGTATGCTCGACTTAAAAGTGGAAATATCTCGCGCGTTGAGAAAGACTACCACTACTGGTAGGCGACAGTGGCGTGGTTAGACAATGATTTTTTTTCAATACAATGAGGAATAAAATTCATTAACCAAACAAACCATTCTAGAAGGTAGGCGAATAATATTAGGTCTACCTTTCTTTCATAAATTTCTTAATAACTTATCCGAGTTTTTGCCACCAAAAGCAAATGTAAATACACCATTATATACACCAATATACAACTCTGTATATTGAGCCAATTACGGCAATAACGATTCAATATAATGAAAACCATAAGTTGATTGACTTCGACTGTTTTTGCTGGAAAATCGAAAATAGTTAACCACATGAGAGCTTTGTAGCGTTATCTCTACCTTTTTGATGATCAACTGAGCCTGCCAGCCAGTAGTTGATAATCAGACCCAATTTACTTCGCCTCCGGTACATCAAACAGAGAAGATCCAATTCTTTGTCGATTGAAAGAAAAGCAATTTTTCCCTGATATTCCAAGTTTTTTGCGCAAGCACTTCGAAAAGTCTACTTATATTGAAAACCCTCCACTGACAAATTACAGTTTAATGTCTTGCCTAATGATCTCTATCTTCTCCAATCCGCTAACGGAGAGTTTTATTATTCATTGACAAACATTTCCAAATGGACGTGCTTCATCAAAAGGGCCGTGAGTAATTATGAAGCTAAGGGCGATTAGAAAAAAGTCAGTCTTCCAAAACTGCTGAATTTGAAATTTTTTTTAGGGTCAAAAGATGAAAGAACTAAAGTTAACACACTCTGTAATCCTAATGTTAAAAGCAAGCTGCAGTCAATTGCTAAGGTAAATAGTCTGAGAATAACATCCTGTCTGCGTTCGGATTCAAAACACTTCAAAACAAGTCAGTGCGTGTCTTATGCTGTTGTATCAGACTCAGTGACCATTCGGTCTTTCGAGTCTTCAAACATGGGGTTGATGCTGCTAAATCACAAAAGGTCACACTTTGTGTTGGAACTTCCAGAGTTATAGTTCTGCCTTGGCATCTAAGGATTGTCCATTTTTTATTCGCACACGATTCCGACACGTATGTGGTATTGGGCAAGCAAACTCTCTTCACGCTTTTATGTAATTCTTTTAAAAAAAAACATCTAACTTATGAAAAATTAACAAAAGATCAGCGTGTAGGCACAAAATTTCAGTGCGGCAGACCGTACTTGACCGTAGTCGTAGTGACTGTTTAGCTGAAAAAAACATAACACGTACCGGGACCGTACTCTGTACCTTTCTCTTTTCTCACTTCTTTATGACAGCCCCCGTGTTGCAAGTAGAGTAAACATACCCTGATTGAAAAAAAAGTGCAAGACAAGTATCGCTTAAGTTAGTCGTTAAAACTATGTTTATTTCCTAGATTATTTAAATAGTTTGTTTAATTTAATACCAACAGATTTACAAATATTAACAGAACAGAAATAACAACGTTGCGTGCATCTAGATAAAGAAGAAAGTTAATCGTTCAAGAAATGATAAACAGGCAGTTTATAGACAACTTTAATAAATTTTTATTTAACAAAAAATACAGTTACTATTATGTAACTAGTATATAATTACCTAGAGAAGAGTTGGCTTCTATGACTTGGTCATTACTTTATGTACGTAATTAACGGTTTTAGCCTTGCGTTGGCTTCAGTAGATCGATATATTGGGAAAGCGTGGCTCTAATTGACGAATCTGTCATGGAACACTTAACCCGATCGATGGCAAGTCCACTGAAACACAAAACAGTGGCGTTGTGTATGAGAATCATCGCATTTCCCGCAATAAGTCTTTAAACATAAATAATGGATTTCAGTGAAATTTCACAAGGAACGATAATTAAGTATTACTTCGATTGCTCCCATCCTAGTTGACAAAACGTGTTTTGACCGTACATTAGTTACGATCTCGGCAAAATGCGCAGCACAAGCAGCTTCAATTAGCAATTTGCTTAGACTTACAGCACACGTAAGCTCGAGCTATTGGTCCGTCAACCGCGTCGACATTCCTGTTGTTTGTTGACGTTATTTCTGAATGCTCCGGAAACAGGCGCAAGTAAGCAATATCCACTACCTACCAAAATCCTCGCCAGTTCTTCTTTAAGAGCTATTTTCAATGTATTATAAAATACATCTAATTTTTCTTGGGTGTCCTCAGAATTTTTTTTATATTATCTAATAGTAATCCTTCGATATTTTTACATTCAAGTTGTTGTCTTCTTTTGTTACAATTTGTAGAATAAATGAAACACAAAACATCATTCACACCATTTGCGTGTCGAGGAAGGCAATTTGGCAAAATTGGCTATCATAGAGTCGAGTGCTTATGACATCCGCCATTAAAGTAGAAACCCACTTTCAGGTAATCACTTCGCACTTTACTTAGGCAGGTTTTTATAGGGGTGTAGTTAATGTTTCCATATTCTAGAACATCTTTGATAATTGCTTAAACAACAAAGCCAAGTAAGAATGTTTTAAATTTGTGTGAAAAAGTAAGCTTCGCAAACCACAAGCGAAAATGGAGATCGGGAGTTTGCTGTAAGAAATCTTTTCCCGCTAAATTAATAATTACAAAGTACTAGTAAATTACTTTGTCAAAAATTCGATTTTTTGGCTCAATGCCGTTTTCAAGCCCTTATAGACTTATTAGGTCCACTTACGAAAACGTCCGGCATATTTCGACCAAGAATACGTATACATATTCTACGCTCTTCCAAACAAGGATACCGCAGATAGGGCCCAGGGCATAACATCGGCCCGTGCGGTAAGAAAGGTTCGATGGTCCGTCTGTCTCCGCAATAATTTCAGCACGAGTATTTCTTGAGTGTAATCGTCTGTAGAGTGTTTGGTGGATAGAAAGTGAACCCCCCATTACTGGCGAAGTAGCTAGATTTACAGTGCGTTTATTCGTTCCCTCCGACCGTCTGTACTTTTGACTAAATTAATATAATATTTTTAATAATTCCGTTATACAAAAGTGTCTGACTTTGACCAGATGAGTGAAAAAATATTACTCTCTGTTAAACAAATATGTATAGTTTCGGGTACACATAGTTGTAAAACTACATGCTTTAAAAGGGGAGCATCCGATATTTCCATTCTTCAATTATACGCTCTTAAAATGCTTGAAATGTCTAAGAGACCTATTATTTGGAATAACTACTGAATGTCATCGAATCATTTGAAACACTCAGAAATGAATATTAAGAATATATATACAATTCTGTGGAAAAATCATAATGAACGTTGAATCTTTAATCGAAGATGTGTAGTGTAAATGAGTTCCGTGTTTTTTTTTTATAAAATTCAAACTTAGTTAAAAAATACTTCTAACAAAACTTAGTAATTGAATTATTCACCATCTCTATCTGTCGTCTTTTACCTTTTATCGAGTAGGTAACGGATGTCCTCGCGGTAGAAATTTCGTGATTTCCATGCGAAATAGATATCGATCCATTTTCCCATATCTTCCGCTAATCTGCTAAATATGACTGTTTCGGTCGGAAGTGGATAAGTGCGCTCGGAAGAAGATAAATCCGAAGAACAATATTAAGTGTAATGTAATAGCAAGTCCGTAACGAATTTGATTGAAAATTTTTAAAAATTTTAGGAGGAATGTATTAGAAAGTGTTGTCCAACAATCCCCCCTACTTCTTCTATCATTTTCGCTGAATATCAATTCCGGACAAGAAAGACAACTAGCGTTTTGCGTCTGCTCACGCAAACAACAAGTCATCGATTGTTTGCTGATAACAACAGCAAGAATCCTCAGGACTCATTTCAGATTAGGGCTACTAACGTTTCCGCCGCGAGTTCCTCCTTATGAGACCGAATGTCGCCGTTGACATGCGTCTGCTACCTCTTTTTCTCGCTAATTTCAGCAGTTCCGTTCGAAAGTGATGGTTTCACTTGTTTAAGAAAAGTAAAAGTAGAAAAGATAAGAGTCGCGACTATCAAGATTTCTTGATCGTGGGCATAATGAGTGGTCGGTTGGGAAAAGAAACAACATTTTCAGACCTGTATTGCATTCCGAACGCAGTTCGGGGACAGTTCTAAGATATTTCTAAGGTTTTTCGCTTAATCTTCATTACGTTGATAAATTAATACTTGTCTTACTTATTCCTACGGAAGACTACACCCCGTATATTGTAGTTGTATAATAACATGAAACTTACACCAATGCTTGAATACAGTTTCTTTTTTGAATGTGTGCCTTGTCACGTAAATTAATTAGAGTATCATAAAACAACGTAGGAATAGGAAACAAAACGTTCTAAACATTTTTCATAACAATCTTACAAAAGGTATCACAAAGAAATATTTATCAAACGATGTCCTTCCATTCGACTACACTGGCAAACACTTAAAATCTAAGAGAAATACAAGTCTATCTTAACTTAAGCGTGGTTCGTCCACAGGATGCTTTATTTTCTTAGTTGTTGCGTATCAGTCAAGCCTTGTTGTTAATTTATGCACTGAGCGCAGCAAACTATAGCGGCTTCTTAACACACGGTTCTCGTATTTCGATGAAACAGTAAATCACATTTACTATACTCAAATGCAAATGAGTAAACTTGACATTCATTTCATAAATGATGCGAAAAATCGTTTGTTGCTTTTTTTCGTTTTTGTTTTTTAGCCGTTTAAAGAATACAATAATAATAATAAAAAGGACCCTAACACTGAACTCTGATGTACAACACATTTGACCTCATTACAACAATACCGAAATTCAAAACCACACACAAGAAAACAGAAAACGTTCATATGAGTACCGTGTACAGAAAACGGAGGGAAAGAGTAAAACCAAAACAGAAAAAGAAAAAAAAACACCCGCACGTACGAAAATTTATGTCTAAGCACGCGCATCGTTTTTCTGTTACCATAAATACACTTTGAAAACATCAATAGAGAGCAAAGTCGTAAAAAAAATAATAAGAAAAAAGCAAAACGAAAACAACTAAACATTAACTGCTGTATAACTAAAAATCTCAGGGGGTTATATATATATATCTATACATATATATATATATATATATGTGTATGTGTGTGTTTGGATATATATGCATATAGATAGTTATGGTGGTGGTGGTGGTGGTGGTGTGGTTAGGTGGAAGGAAAATCGTCTAAATACGGCACGTATGCAAAATAATTTTTGTTCATGTTTTTTTGCATAAATTCTGTTACGTGCGAATAAACCCATGTAAGCTTATACATAT
>CCAG010006490.1:0-71401 GCA_001077435.1 Glossina morsitans morsitans | reverse complement strand
CTGCTTCTTAATATTTTTTTATTGCATAGAATTCAAAGTTTTTTTTTCCATTTATATTTATTAAGATTGGAGTAAATGTGTTTCTTTTAACATAACATTATTATTTTTTTTTTTCTTTTAATTTGTTTTTATTTATCCCTTTCTTTTGGTAATCTTTTATTTTATATTTTTTATTTTAACTTTTATATTAGTATTTTATTTTATTTATTTATTTTTTTTTTAAATTATTTTTATTTTCCAGTCCAGTCAACATTCTATTTATTTATTTATTTATTTATTTATTTTTTTTGTTAGTTTCTTCTGTAATGAATTCCTTTAGTTATTGCTCAACATTTTCCAGCTCCGTGCAATCTCAACAAAGCAACAATTTTTGCTGTCGATAGCTTGATGTTTTTGTTTTAACTGATTTCAACCGCTTCGTCTGTACGGAACTAAATTGTGCTAAATAGCAGTATTTGAGTTATTATTGTTATTGTTATTTTTATTTTTATTTTTTTTTGTTTTTTTTTTGTTTTTGTTTACTATGCCGTTTAATATTACTTGTCGTACAATTCTACTTCCATATAAATGCTGGTGTAATATGAAAGAGTATGAAATTGCCATACTCTCGAATAAAATTCATACCTTTTGCATGCTCTTTTTGTATGCGGAGACATGCAAACCAAATCTCTGCTCCGCTACATATCGATTAATCTTCTCTTTTTCTCTCTTTTTTAAAATGATCTAATGACTGAAGCAATTTCATTAAAAGGTAAAATGTTGTTATTGTTGCTTTAAAATTCCACTTCTATGTTACCTCACTATGTTTGTAGTGATTGTGAAAGTTGTGTGCTTCACATCCATTGTCAGAGCTTAAGGTTATTGTATGCTAATTTCATTATTTCGTTTGTGACCTACAAAGTCAAATAAATATATTCTAGACAAATTTCAGATTCTAAATCGTTATCGGTGATCGTTTGTTTGTTAAACGTTTTCAAACAAATTTCACGCTTAGAAAAGCTTTGAAATTTGAAAACCCAATGCATCAGAGTTCAGATCGGGATTCTGAAATTTGGGAAACATTTTTTCTACTATTACGACTGACTATTCGACGACGAGTATGACGAGTATTAATTATAATTATCATTAAGTAGCAACTGCGTTGTCGTACAACGGCGTATTATCGCACGATACGTGCGCGCGGAATTGATCTTAAAATTGCCTTTTTATTAGCCCAACTTATCCTACCCTGACCTAATACGGTCTACGAGATTGTAGTCTTTGTCCACTACTTGCGAACTACCTATATAGCGATAGTGATTATATGGTAGATTTAATTATTCCAAGTTCAAGAACAAGGCAATCTTAATAATATTTAGTTCTTATGTGGCGTGTTCAAAATATATCCCGAACCGTATATAAAATTTCTCCTCAGATCGCCTCGTTTGTTTCTCGTCTTCGCTCTTTTGTGAAAGCAGAAGATGTTTGACGAAATTTCCTTGCATTTTTTTAATGTGCATTTTGTACGAAAATTGTGTACCGTCGAAGACGAATCGCCAATACCCACCACCTAAAGCCACCCAATCTATTTGTCTTAGGCAACTGTTAACTGTTGAAAATAAGAAAAAACCCCAACCACTTGTAACATGGCTATTATTATTTCTGTCAACATGCGATAACTTACGATATCAATTTTGTGAACACGCAAAAGTGCTTTGATTCTCTCAGCTCTCTGCTAATTTATACACTTTACGAATGCCAATAACAAGAGCCGGATATAACTAAATAATCTCAGCATTTCACAAAAATCAAAAAGTCTTTTGTGATCCTTGGATATTATAAGCGAGATCGTGGCATTTATGTTGTGATGGGGGACAAACATTACAATGCAACTAAACAACTCTTAGGTAGGCGCTTAGGTTCTATCCCTCTGAGTGCAACAACACGCCGAGGACTATTTTACTCATAACAAAGCCAAGAAAGGTATGTAAGAAACCGAAGTAACCTAAATGGGATTAGATCATCTATCTGGACTACTAAATGAACCCCTTATTTTGTCTGACACCTTAATTGGAAAGCTTCACTCAGGTACACTGCTCAGGCTTGCTGTGCTGCAAAAGCTGGATGGTAACAAAGCTAATGGGTTTACGATTTGCCCTAATACGCCTAAGTCTAGAAATTTCGGCAGAGTTTGTTGCCGTCAAAATAAACATATCTTGTGGACGTTCAACTTCCCGAGATCATCTATTATTAGCAATCTTAGCTAAGCTTTTTTCTATTAAGAGATATCGGGAAGTTCGGGGTAAAAATATTTAGAGGTAATGGGAAATTGGCGGTAGTAATACTTCAGAAGCGCGAATGGTCGTAGGGGTCAGCCCATCTGCTTTTTAATTTCGAGAGATATTAGAACAACAAGATAATTCCAAAGTTAATTTGCCGCTTTCTACACACATCAGTGGTCCAAGGGCAATGAACAGAGTCTGCCGTCTGTTTTAAAGTTCACAAAATCAAAACGATTCAGATAGAAAACTAAGACTCGTTCTGCATTCTCGCCTGGATTTATTTCAGTGCCATGTCCCAATTGTTGGGATAAACTGTTATATGAACCTGTGGATAAGGACCATGTGTTAGTAATACATCCTCCAAACTGTATCTATATTCCAAATGATGCAAGAGTGCAACCCTCTACATTAGATTTCTTCTTAACTTAATGTATTTTCGAATTTATCGTCAGTACAAGCAATTAATGATCTGAATCCCAATCATGTTCCTCTCCTGCAAGTTCGATTAATATGACCGCTTAGAAGTACGCGAACGTGCTTTCCTAATTTAATAAAGCTATTTGACCACGTTTCGCGCATCGCGTTAACAAGCATCTTCCTCAAATAGACCCAAGTTTATTAAGCAGCCATGAGCACATTGCCGACGTGATCAGCACATTCATCCGTCAAAAAAATATCTCCATAATTGCATTATCAAGCTGATTCAAATAAGGAATATATTTCAACGGAGCTAGAAGCGGTTTAGAGATACTGACGATTACATTCAAATCGAAATTCTTAATAAGCGAGTTCTAAAAGAAATTGCAATTTGTAGAAAGCATTTACCTAAAAAAGGGGTCGACTTTTTAGCAAACACAATAAACGATTGTCTCAAGTTATGTTGCGTCCTTCTTTCGCAACAGGTCGCATTATGAAAGAAACATAACACCATACAAACGCTTTTCAAAATTCGTTATTTTGTTAAGTCAAACTTTAATTCTAGAAATTTTACTGCAATGGTTTTGCTCGACATCAAGTCTGCTTCCATGCTATTTGGCACAATGGACTCACTTTTAAAATGTTTTGTTAACATTTTGCTCACGAAATTGTTAAAATTACACAAAACTTTCTGAAAGACACCTGCGATCTTCTAGTTCTCGTTCCCCATTGCTATCGTCCCGAATTGTGTCCATTGCAGGATCGTGTCTATCACCCATGTTGTATAATGTTTTTACTACAAAGTGAAGGTAGGGTTACCATTTTTGCCAGCGACATTGCGATTCTTAGTTCCGGTATTTTCGCTGGCGACGTCATAGCCGATCTACAAGTAGCACTTATTCAAACGGGTGCGTTTTTCAAAATTGGCTTTTGCTCACTTTTGGTGGCAAAGTGTTGATAACTCGGAGCGCTGTTTAGCCGAAATTAAAAGGCATTTTCCATTCGATATGTGACAATGAATGAAAGAAACATGAATTCATCACTACGCTCGAGAGTCAAATGGGCAATTAGCCGAGTGGACAGCAATCGGTAATGCCATTAAAACTTGTGACACTGCAACTTGTACGCTAATGAAAGTTTAATTTATTTTGTTTCAAGGCCGGTGCTATTTAGACACGTTATGAGCCTGCCAATAGTGTTGCCGTTCATATGTCAGACCGAAGACTTATTGAGTGACGCGTAATATTAAAATAAAGTTTATTAATGTATTTAGTTCAACGGTAAATTGTAATAAGAAATAAAAAAAGTGTTTAAACCAGATAAATAAGTAAAAACACTTTTGACTGATGCACTGGCACGTTTTCCAAGGCAAGAAGAAGAAAAAAAAAAATCGAGACCATAAACTTACACTAGAGAGTGAATATATACCGTATCGACCCAACGGAAATATGGTTTAGTTTAGTTGTCATTAATAACCTATGGAAAAGCAACATTTCGTTTCATATCATTTCCATAATAATTAATTACATGACTTATATAATACATAACATTGTTATATGCAAATATGATTTTCATTTGCATTTCATTTATGGTAAAACGAATGTTAGCAGTTTTTTGTTTTTTGCATTTCACACTCAACTGGAGAACGAAGTTATACCAATTTTTTCTTTCCTCATGTGCTGTGGCCTTGTCTAGCTGTCCGTGCTTGATTACTCGCTGCAATGTTTTAAATCGCAACAAGTTTAAACGTAAACTAAAAACTGAACCCACACAAACGGACATGTTCTTGAATAAATTTCATAAATTCATCCATTAACAATGGATCTCAATGGACAGATATCTCCTTTTACAACGAGAAAAAAAGGTCGGCGCGACAATTTTTCCCCATAACGCTACATCCCTCTACAATAAAAACTTTTGTTTTGAGAATAGAAGAAGAAATCAACCGCGCCCACTCCATATTATAGAGCTTTGAGAACTTTGTTCTTTTACTTCTTTCTTTTTTTTTTTTTTGACTTTTGAAAGTAGACGTTGTCTCAGTTTATGGTGTTTCGCATCAAAAAAAAAAAAAATGGACACTTGAGGAAATCGAAGACATGAAGTCCACCATTGAATATCATTTGAACGTCGATAAAAACTATCAAAGTCGTTAACTGAAATATATAATTGACTATGAAGATAAAACTTCAGATGGTCAGAAGGATGTACTGGGTGACAGGCTGTAATCCAAAAATCATATCGCTAGCTGTGGTTAAACGCCGCTGTACCTGTGTTTCTCACTTCTTCAAAGCCAAAGTTTCAGAGATTTGAACGACGTCGAGTCTAGCACGGCGGTCGATGAATATATTAGGTACCCCTATAAGAAAACCATAAAGCTATACAAAACTCCGTTTGCAAGCTTTTGCGCTGCATTAGGGCCGTTTTATACCCATCACCTATTTATTTAGCACATCTTCTCGCCTTTCGGTGACGCGTAATGCGATTTAGTTACCTGAACGACGGATATACGAAGCCTTTTGAATTGTTTCCACAAATTGTTAAATTATTCGCTTACCAGAGGGATTATAATGACTACAAATTAGACCTTGCTGGGCATAAAATCAGAATGAATGAACAAAAAGTTGCGACTATTCGCAAACGTTGTTCTGCGCGGAGCTTTTTTATTGGTGGGAGTGTCAAGGAGCCGATTTAAATTTTCTTATAAGATTTGGTTGCGTCCAATCTTCGATCAAAACTCCTATATAATGTTATTGTATGTTATTGATAGAAATAGGGAACGTATCTATCAAGATATCTCGCGGAATGTGTTTTTCTTTCTTTTGTCACATTTTTTTTTTTAAAGGTTGAGCGAGTCATGTGTTAGAGCAAAGCTTTACTTTTCCTATTTAATTCGCAAGAAAGCGACGATAGAGTATCCGAAGAAGAGAAAATCGTGTAGAGAGACAGACAAACCGAATATCCATCCTATTGATGAACGCAACAGAATATAAAGTTTTGTGAATGAGTGAGTCATCTATAGGACACATCAGCATCGACGATTGATGCCATTGAATAGATCACTAAAGTTATTTCGATCTACTATTCTAGCAAAACATATCCATCCGAGATTCTTTTTAATGCACTCACATGTCACAGACGCGTACATTAAGGATCGAAGGATCGAAATATTTTTGAATCGCAGGCTAAAAACACGAAGACTCTTACACTGGCAAACTCAGAACTAGGTCCACTTGCACTTTCGGCCCGAAACATGCCTGATGACAGATGACAGAACTTACTCATTTCTACAATCACACTAATCAACAAATTACTGCTCAGGTAATTTGAGAAAATTTCGAAATAATGAACTGAAAGGATGAAAAAATATGCTTATGTTGACTCTCATTGAGACTTTTAATTATTACACTACACGCAGTTATCAAGATGGATGGATCTCGATTTCGCATAAGATTTGCTTTCGAGTACACTTTTTTTCCGTCGTTCATTCTATTTATATGTAAGGTACAGCCGGTTTTCAAAAAAAAATTGGAAAGAACTAAATTCTCATGATCTATACTATGGAGTGGATGCGGCTGATTTTTTCTATTTTCAAAAGAAAAGTTAGCATCATATAGACGTGTGGGCGTTGTGGACATGTTCTTTGAAAATTTTAAATCACTTCCAAATTCTTGTGCAAATTTACAGCCGATATCTTCATTTCCGGTAACGGGAGAATTTTTACCTACTACTACACAGTTGGGCAGACGGATAGACGCGGGCTGCGATGATGGGTATAAAAAATTTTCAACAGAGGATATGCCCTCCTTCATCTTCGAGCATGATTCAGATGTGCTGCAATGAGAGCTACCACCTTAACCAAGATAATGAATGTAGTCGCATTTATCTCTCCCTCTGTCTATCGATCTGTTCTTGCAATTGTCTGAAACCAATGTGTTCTCCATTCAGTTTGAAAATAAAATAATTGAAAATTACAAACAGAACTTGGTCCATCTGTCTTTAACGGAAAATTGACCAGAAAATGTGTGCACAGTGTTTTATTGTTAATGGCTTTTATTTCATTAAGCTTTACTCGGCTAATGACTATTACATTTTTAATACTTAATGAGACATAAAAAATAAATAACAACTAATTCTTACAAAAAAGAAAAGAGGAAACCAAAAACTAAAACTTAAATGAACTAATATTTTTGGCACAACGGAAAGTGATTTCTATGAAAATTATCGATTAAAATATCATAACACTTAAGCATCTTACATGTACTTAATAATTACATAATAGATGTAATAGAGGAAAAGAAAGGAAACATAATACTTTTTAATGATACTTTGTGACTTAAAGGCGGGTGATTTCAACTTTTCCCCCTGTCAGCTGCAACAAACGTAAACGTTCCTTGCCGGGAAACAAACTGCGGTTGGGTAAATTGAAAGCCTGCTTAAGCATGCGAATTGTGAAGTCGGGCAGCAAGCAAACTATCGTAGTAAGTAAGCAAAAAAGCCAGATCGGTAAAGAGCTAAGTAATTTATTATAGGACCAATAAATATCTGTATCGTAGCGTCTAAATAATCGAATTAGAGAGTTAAGAATAAAATTGAGATTTAAAAAGAAAAAATATTTTTGTTTTTCAATTTTTATTGGCTTTACTTACATATCAATAATGTTATAGACAAGTGTTGTCATCATGAAAGAGACTATCGAACCAATTATGGTGAATATGTACCAATAAGTGAGATATTTGGATTCTAGCCATAACTTTAAATTGCTGACAATAACCACCAATTGCATAAGCAGTGTACCAAAGCAAGAGAATTCAACAGTTTGACCGACATTCAGGAGAATATCATTGGTGGAGAAGACGTTGACAGTAAAATAAAAGCATATCAGCGCATGATAAACGGCATGCAATATCCAACGGATAAAATAGGACCAACGCAAATTCTTATTATCAATGTTTTTCCGATACAACTCTGGCTGACTGTGTGTAAAAAAGAAAACAATTTTTTTTATTGCTTTTCTGTTTTTCTATCGTAATATTTATAAAATGTTATTTTACTATTATTTTTATGCATTAATAACAACATCGAAAGAGAAACGATTACCTTTCCTAATAACTTAAGCTTTGATTTCAATTAAAATGAAACACTTCCTTATTAATTTTAGCATATCCTCGAACTTTGCTACTACTACTAGCACTCTGCTATAAGTGTGACGTCCGCAGTCTCCGATACGCAACGTATAGATTTTTCGCAGAGATTTTTTTTCATTAACAAATCAAAATGTGCCGTACTCTTTGCATAATGTACATTTAACGGACGGACGGATTCGACAAAATTTAGTACTCTTTGCATACACAGTTAACTTTTATGAGGACGAGCGTCAGTTATATTTATGACCTAAATCCATGTAAGCACGATGATGGCCGGAAAGAGTTACGACCAGAGAAGAAGAGCAAGATGGACTAGTGTTTTTATATAAAATGAAATAGCGTTTTGTAAAACATCTAGGGCGGTAGGAAAATGTTCTACCGCAGCCATTTTTCTCTTAAAAATCAACTCTTTCTAGCAAAATGTCATTGATCAGTTGTTGTTGATAAAATATCCCAATGGTATGTGGTCATAGAGCAAAATACGTCGCAAACTAGCGCACATGACCTAGGAATCAACAAATTTGAGTCATGACTCACATGCTCGTGCGTACTTGTAACGTCTCTCTCCTCTTATTTCTAGAACAAAAATGTTCTCAAAACCTTTAATTATCCGATTATTAATGCCAATATACCTTTCTAGCATTAGAGTGCGGAAAGTTTCCTCCACCGCGATGTTAGGTCAAAATGTTCAAATGCAAAATTTTGATAAACAAGAAAGTTAAAAGACATAAGGACAAATATTTCGACAGATAATATATTCAAGTAATATATTCAAGACTGGGTATATTGGCAGATCCAATCCAATTCTATTGTTTGAGATTCATTCAGTCTTTCCATGACTGCATAGCTAATGTATATGCCATAGTGAACGGTAGAGAGAGAGAGAGAGAGAGAGAGGGGAGGAGAGGGAAGGAGACGGAGAAGGAGAAGGAGAAGGAAAAGGAGAAGGAGAAGGAAAAGGAAAAGGAAAAGGAGAAGAAGAAGGAGAAGGGGAACGAGAATGAGAAGGGGAACGAGAATGAGAAGGAGAAGGAGAAGGAGAAGGAGAAGGAGAAGGAGAAGGAGAAGGAGAAGAAGAAGAAGAAGGAGAAGGAGAAGGGGAACGAGAATGAGAAGGAGAAGGAGAAGAGGAAGAAGAAGAAGAGAAAGAGAGACAGAGAGAGAGGCTTTATATAATAAAGGTGAAATTGTTTTCGTCCATAGATCTTCTAAGTTTTTGATTAAGAGTATTGGGCCAAATTTTAAAACGCATTCAATGCCCTTACTCCCTACAATCACTAATACCGCCATAATAGAGTGTGCTATAGCGACAACTAGCTCCGTCTCTGCTTGAGAGACATTCTTACCTTACCTATCAATTATTCTCTTGGGTTCATATAGACAGCTTGAACTATTTTGTTAGTTAATCATCAAATTTAAATCGTTTACAAGGTTAGAATAAATGAATATATTAGATTCTTACCTCATTAACGCCTGCTCCGTGTGGGATTTTTCAGTGAGCGATATAAAGAGTATGGGCAGCGACGTATACATCACATTGTATAGTGTTAAAAATAACGAATCGTAGACCGATATCGATGAAAATAATGTATGAAATTGAAACAGGAACATGATACCCATGAAGAAAATATTTTTATAAAAAAAATACAAAACCAAAAGTGTTAAGCGCGTAGTATGATAGTGACCATGAACCAGGACCAATCGTTTTAACATGCAAAATTTTGCTAAAGCGAAATCCGAACAACAGGCTGCTTGACGACCCTCTTTACCGATAATTCCAATACCGACATGAGCTTCTTGGATCATAGAGACATCGTTAGCACCATCACCGATAGCAGCGGTATTATAATTTCGCGGCGATGATTTAATCAGTGAAACAACTTCACTTTTCTGCAAAGGACTTAACCGGCAGCAGAGAACTGCCGTACATTTAATAGCTACATCACGAAATTCGATAGGTGTATCATTTAAAGCTATTGTTAGACTTTTGCCATCAATCAGTAAAACACATTCACGGCCCATACCGAAAATAATTTCACGATCCAAAATATTTAAATGCAATAACATGTCATCTTTGCGCCTGCATTCAACTATAAAATATTTTAGAGCATCGGAAGGGACATGACCGCACGCTAAGGCTATATTTAGAGCTGTCTCCACTTTATCGCCTGTTAGAACCCAAATTTTAATGCCAGCCTTTTGCAGAGAAATCAAAGTATCGGCCACATCGTCCTGCAAGGCATCTTCTACGGCAGTAGCACCCAATAACTCGAGATCTAAAATACAGTAGAAAGAGAAGTTAAATCGTTTTTGTCGGGGAAGATCGACTATTAGATATCCTACAACACTTCGGTTAATATAATTCTCAACTGGCTTTCGAAATAAAATACCAAAAATTTCATCGGAGAAGGAATCCGAAAAATAGATCCATCTGATCCAAACGTGCTACAGTATATTTATACGCCAAATCTACTACTTTTCTACACTAATTTTCTTCACAAACTACTTAATGTTCGATTTTGTTGCTTTGTAAAGATAAAAGTCTTGTAAGGGCTTTTATATGAGAAGGATTTCAAAACAATGGCCCCACTTCATCTACATTTTTCAATTTCATTTAATACATTAAAATGCCCATATTCAGCGTTTGGGGGGCCTACCTCAAATCGCTAGGGGAGTTGCATACATACGTGCAAAGCTAACAAGTGATGAAGGGTATATGCTTGTAATTACTATAGAGTGTAGAGCAGAGTAGATCTACGCTATTCTTACTTACTGTTTTCGATATTGGCATAACACTTTTCACTTAATTCTTTTCTGCCCTCCAAGGAACTATTGGCTTCGTTTAGCTTTTGCACAAATTGTCGATATTCGCCTTCGGGAACTTTTTTACGCGCGACCGCTAAAGTACGCAAACCCAGACGAGAGAAATCACTTATATGGGCATCGGTTTTAGCAATCATGTCTTGAGAATTTCTATCGCACAACGGAAACACGTAGCTTTCGGCACCTTTACAATAAATCCATTTATCACCTTTCTCATCCTTTACTATAACACTCATACGCTTTCGATCGGAAGTAAATTCTAGTATATGTAGGCGAATAAAATGTAACTCCTCGTAACTTTTATTCGCATAGAAGACTCGTGAATAGTCCAAATGGGGCGGCGCGATGCGTATGCGCAGTAAGTCATCGTCGTCACCCATATAAACCAAACCTAAATAAGCGCAGGCTTCTACTAAAGCTTTCTCATCAGGACTTGAGGCTTGGTAATCTAAAGAGCTGAAAAAGATGCGAGAAAAAAAGATGAGTATGATGCATGGGTGCCTTGGTCTTACTTACTGGTAGTAACATAATTTAATGCTTTACCTCACTACGGTAGCGATTTCATTTTTCCTCCTTTGCGATTCGGCTCGTAACAATAAAGTTGGTTGCCTTTGAAAATTTGGAGCGGCATAAGATTCACGTGACCTAGTGCTAGGCGAACGATATACCACAGAACTAGCTTTAAACAAAACAAAATTTGTCAACAAATCTTTAATGATATTCGTAGTTTTTTCTTTTTTTTTAAACGTACCTTGTGTTTGCATAATATATGCCGTAGGAGTGCCATATGATTGTGTTCGACGATGGCCATGTTGAAGAACTCTTTTTGCAGAACTATTAATATCTGTTATGTTGCTAGCTGCCGTACTACGTTCAGGCAAATCTATTTCGGAGGTTGAACGTTGAAATTGTAACGATATGGGACGTGCCCCACCCTTAAAATTGTGCACAGATGATTGAATGTTTAAATTATTTAAGGCGAGAGACATCGGATGGACTCGGACCGAAGGACGAGTAAAATTTGGACTTCTCTTAATTATTGTGGGCCTCTTACGCCTCTCTATTTTGTTCATATCACTGAGCAAAGGATTAACATCGGAGGTAGTTGATGAAATCGCTTGAACGCCACTTGGGTCTGTCGTTAACGAAGTTTCCATGGCGTTAACATCGCTTTGTTGACTAGAATGATAACTTTCTTCGGTTATATCGCCAATCGTATAAACATTTGTACACGACGCCGTCGAATTCACTTGTTCTAAACTGATCTGAGACGCATTCACGTTCGAATTGTTATCACTGCCAGCCACTTGAACTGTATGACAAATTGTTAAAGCCTGGAAAAAGATTTTTTGATCTTTCTACGAAAGAGAGAATAAGAAGAAAAAAATATGATATGATTTTTCTTTTACCCCCGTTCTCATCGATACTTACATTAAATTTATTTATATCAATTTGTTCTAGTGATCTCTCCTCTTGTAAGCGGGTCTTTTTGTATTTAAATTTTTTACCTGCTATGGAGCATTGCTGGAAGATCATTTCGTTTTTCGTCAAAGTACCGGTTTTATCCGAGAACAATATATTAATTTGGCCCAATTCTTCGTTTAAATTCGAAGTGTTTACTATGCACGGTTGATCGTTTGACTCATCGTACAATTGCAAATCCCACTCCATAAACAGGCCGCCCAGGACTCTATGCATTTCAATAGTAACATAGAGCGAAATCGGTATCAGATAATTGAAGAGTATCAAAAATGAAAGATAATCTTGCAAGAATTGCTTGACACTATAAACATCTGCTGGCGGACCCAAATAATCCAGGTACGGTATGACAAAAATTTCATTGTATCGTTTCAGGAAATACAACAACGTCACAATGCCTATTAGAATTATTAAGATGAATATCAAAAATCTGTTGATAAACATTTCGCAAGAGGATATTTTATTGCGGGTTCGCCTAGAATTTAATTGTAGTTTGGTAGTCATGCCGGTATAAACTGCACACCCAATCACGCATTCGGTATTTTTTACTCTCGAGCCTCGTAATAAGAGATTTTCGGCCGAAAGTGGTAGAACTTTTCCCTCGGGACCGGAGAGTTCAATTTTACCATTGAAACTATATAAATCTGTTTTGGAATTTTCGCATTCAATTATTCCCAATTTATGAAGTTTATCCAGGTCCATTGTGGGTAAGTCCCGGGGAACCATTAAAGTTTTCAAATTTGATTCACCATCAAGATTAGCGGTAGTTATAAAGCATTTGCCATGAGGATCAGAAGAACGCATTAACACTAAATCGCAAGGTACATCACAATCGCGTTCCACTACTACCAAATCGCCCGGTTGCACGTATTGCGATTGAATTGTTCTTTCAATACCTTTCATAATAACCGTGACTGGAACAAGTGATAGAAGAGAAGCAATTTTATTATTTTATTAAAGTTAAGGAAGGAACTGAATTTCATTTATCGGAAAATTACCGGGTGATCGATTAATTATATTATCGGTTTTATAACGTAGAAAATCTTCATAACCTTGTTTCGCCGCGGTTACAGCGACTACAAATACCAATGGCAGTAATGATGTCATCGGCGATACCGGAGTATCTGTAATTACAAGAACATATTTTAAAAAACTATTTATTAAAGTGGAAAAGTCATCGTGTATGCTCGGATCGGATATCGAATTTTAATTAAACAAATAAATAATTTAATGGCAACAAACTGTTGATCGATAAAGTGCTCGTTAAAACGAAATCACTAAATGTCACGAACGTCACATTTTATTAATGCAACGATCATAAAACGATCATAAAATCACAAAATAAGAAGAAAACAGAAAAGAAAAAAGAATTCCCATTATTTAAAAAAAAAAAAAAAAAAAAAACCAATCATCGCAAGCGAAGCTGTTTATTATTGAAAAATCTTTCACTGAAATTCACGATACGAACGCTGCACAATAGGAAGTATTTAACGGTACACAAATTAAATTTACACATGTTTGCAATTTAGTTTTTTTTGTTTTTTTTGTTTCCAGGGTATGTTCATTTATGCATGTGTGAAAATGTTACAATTGAAAATCACTCAGTTATAGGCTAAATATTAACAATAACCTTGACCGTGATAAACATTTGCATGGATGCTCTATTCAGCGGACAAAGTTTGCTGATTAATCATTCCAAGCCACGCGTGAAAATCATTTGCTGTCGAAATCTTTAAAAAATTTATTCAAGTTATCTAGAATATTTTCGGACTGTAGGCGTGTCACTTACCGTGTTACTAAAGTCTACCTCTACGATTGTTGCAATTGTGTGATTGAATGCGAATACGACTTTTCCATTAGCAACGAGTAGCTACTAATATCTTCTTCTTCCTGTTCTTATTGACATGCCCAGTCGGCTCAAAGTAATGTCTCCGAAACGCCATTGTATGTTTCAAGATTAAACTTGAAAAGACACGGGGGTAACTCAGGCAAATAGGGTTATTACGGCATGATATGAGTTGAAGCCATGACATGACTTGAACTATCTATCGAAGAAGCAATGATGTGTGAGAAGCTGCACAATCGTCACAACTACAAAAAAAAGCTATTTGCTTGAGAAACCTGTCATCGAGAAGATAGCCACCGAACTTTCCTTTTCAACTATTTAACTGTTACATAGTGTGTGTGGCATCTCACGGCCAATGCTTCCGATTCTTTCAAAAAATAAATCTTTGGCAAGGTGGAGCAGCAGACGCCATATGCTTAATCAGTAGAGAGTAATAGTACCGGTCAATAGTTTCGGGTAAGACCGAAACGGAATTCTCATTCCGTCAAGCGTACACTTTGACAAATTTAAGCACCAAAGAACAAGAGCAAATATCACGGCGTGATCTCAAGGTGAAAACGAAAGTTGGACAAACGACTTTATAAAAAGATCTTATACGAGGTTATTTCGTATTTCACACCATACCTTTGGGCAACTGGTTTTTCTTCATAATTTTTTCACAACATTGCAGAATTGAAAGACCAGGAAACACTCTTGCATCGAATTTTGTTTTGACGACCAAAGCCACGTGACTTCATATGAGTACTTTCGCAAAATGATGATACTTGTAAATAATATTTATTGCAAGGTCTCCAAAAATTCAAAAAAAAAAAAAAACGAATGAGAACAATACAGTCGAGCAAGGCGAACCATTGGATACCCTACACCAATTCGCTTAGTTCAATAATCAAAACTTGGCGCTCTCTAGGTTGAACACAAAAATACATGAACAAACATTAAACCGGCTGACTGACGGATGGACGGACAAGCTTCGACCGATTCAGAAAATTATTCGGCATAATATAATAAATAGGTGGGCCCATTTTAAGCCGTTTTGCCCTTTGAGTGTTACGTGCGTCCGCACGAGATAAATACACCCTGTACCATAAGTGGTATAGGGCATAAAAACACTGGAAGAACGTCATTACCGGTCGCATCTTTGACCACTTTACAAATGACTTTTTTTACAAATACATGTACATATAGTAATCTGTGCACTAACTGCTGCGGATGTTGAAACATATTTGCATATTTATTAAGAATATTCTAGTAATAGATATCGTTAGACTCTCGGATCCTACGCCGGATTACCCATTGCGTTTACAGCACCTGAAAAGTGAGCATATCGCTAAGCAACAGGCAAGCTCCAACTCTAGGCGATCACGTTGAGCTGCTCTCGACTATTGGAACGGTCGCTATTACAATGAGATTTGGAGCTTAGCATACAAACATATTTATTTCCACAATCAAGCCGAAAGATGAAGCGGATCTGTCGACACAAAATCTCCGCAATAAGTAAAATAGCCAAGAAAACATAAGAACCGTTCAAAACTCCTGCTCCATATACATCCAAACAAAACAATCTCGATCTTTCCGCAGACATGCTAACAAATCTAATAAGAAGAGAATTGCACAGTGTTTTTCAAAAAATTATGTCATTTTAGATTTCGTGATATTCAACATATAACAGGACAAAGTAAAAAACGCAAGTAAAAAAACTATAGCCCAGATTCCTTATCATTCATCAACACTCTTCGTCATAAAATACTGAAAATTAGACTATGTTGCCATATGGAAGCGTAATATTCGCAGAGACAGTTATAAGCAACGGTTGAAAAAACGGCCCCATGCGATTTCAATTCTCCAGATTTTTATTTTGTACACAGAAATAGTATTTCGTGACGATTCTTGTCGCGATGTATTTAAAATTGCAATTTTTTTTTTACTTGAAGACTATTTTGAAATGGAGCATTATATGAGAAATGCATGTGTGTATATGTGAAGTGGAACGGAGCATTAAATGTTTCGTTAAGGAGCCACAAAAACGTCGATGAGTTAAATCGTGTTCCAATATCTTAAATATTGTGATATGCGAGTCAAACAGAAAAAAACATGTATAGATGGACAGACAAACTTCTGAAATGATCGGCGTAATAAAAAATGGGTTTACCCTTCTTCCTTAAATCCTTCTGGTCATTACATCCTGCTTTTTTTTTTTTGAATACAACCAATCACACAGGGGATGTCTCCCAGATGGCTTTGCGACAGAAACTTCATGTTTTCGAAGCAGAGTAGTCATCGACCCATTTTGGCGCTTCTTCAACTTTTCAGAACCACTGCGCTGCATTTATCTAAGCCAATGCTAATCAGAGAGAGAGAGAGAGATAGGTTCGAAGAATACGCTGCAATCGGTAGATGTTCCCAGACAAAGTTAAAGACCATCTCCTAAGTTGCTTTTGCTGGAGAGAGACTCACGTGTACGAATATTCATCGTTTTAAAGACCAAAATTTTTGCATGACAACTCGCAAGCCACTTTCCAACTGCCTTTTCACTCCAAAACAACTCGTTTATTTCCGCCCCTTCAACTGCATTTTTTTCCGCTTTAATCCACTTAAGAGCAGAATAAAACGCAGCCTCCATCTTCCTCCACTTTGATGTAAAGTGAGCGACAGTTTGTAAACCCTTACAACCACCAATGCCCGAGTCATTTATATCGAAAATTTCGGAAAAATTGGATGCATGGTGTACACTTTATGACACAAACAAAATCCACCTGGCAAAACATATTTCCACGCAGTTGTGTTGCTTTAAAAGCAAAAAACTTTCCCAATTGCACTGCGAGCGCATAAAATTCACCCTAAGGTGAATATACCTAACATCCACCAGTTGCTTGCTACGCTGTCTAAAATGGATAGCTTTCGTTGGTCGTTGTTCGATTATTTGCAAGTTATTAGCAATGAAATGCTTACTGCAATGTGCAATAATTTTATTCATCAATAGAAGAAATGGCCTTGAAATGATCAAACTGTCTATTGTAAATATTATATTATATACACTACCAATGCAATGTTGACTCAGAAAATCCAAATTTTCATTCTCACCGTCGAAAACGATGACAGATAATATAAGTGAGATAGTTTTTAATACGGGAAAATGTCTTTTGATGGCTCCTTATGTAGTTTGGGAAGATTTATGCAATTCCCGCAATCTAATCTGTGCCGAATGATTTTATGAATCGATTTAAGTCGTGTCTGTCCCTCGGTCCCTATGAAATCTATGTGTGTATCTCAATAACTTTTGACACTAAACTTGAGACACTAAAATGTTTTAGGCCAAAGAGGAGGAACACTACTGCAAATCTGCACCACTTCCCATATAAAGGGTCACAATTTTGCAAAAATTGTTATAAGAAAAAAATTTACCATTTTTAATATTATATTTCCCCACAAAAAACGCTGAAAAATAATATTTTGACAATTAAACGTCGAGGCCATTAAGGCCTATTAAAGTAGATTACAATGTCGACCATAGGATTGTGAAGAATTCCTGTGAAATGGAACCATTTTTCAAAAAAATTATCTAAATCAAATTTGGTTTACTTCGTTTGACGATTTGACGATTTGACGGTTTGACGGTTTGACTGTTTCAAAATGTCTTTTCCGTAATTTCTATTAAGAGGCCTTAACCTTGAATCAATGCTAAGCAAAATAGTGCACAGTATATCGCGGCCGGCCTTATTCGATTGTAACGTTTTAATTTTTTATTAATAATTTTATCTTCTACTCACCAATTAACAACGATATTGTGGTCATAGCTAGAAAATAGAAATTCGCTATACGCCGAAATTGTTCCAATAAATTCTGAGGCAGAAATGTTATAAAAGTATATTTTGTCGATTTTATGCGATTCGCTTCTTGCCGACGTTTCTTCTTTTTGTCTTCGTCATTACCGCCAATTTTTATTTGCAGCCAATCGTTGACAGTACTGACGCGAGAACCCTTTAAAAGTAAAGAATGAATGAAAGTTTTCATTAAAGTTTTGCGCAATACGAATACATGGAGAGAGAGAGAGAGAGAGAGAGAGTTTTTTTTTTTGACGATATTATGTCTGATCTTAGGATCTATGCAAAAAATTGTAATTACCTTATGCCATTTCCATGATAAGCTGGTCTTGACATAATTGCCATTTTCAGGCCTTTGGCACAAAGGTAAGCCACAAGGACTACAATTAACTCGCCTATAGCTTCCTAAATGATCGGGTCGAGCGATAAAATTCATATCGTAAAATATAAATTTTGTTTTGCTTTCAATTTAGAAAAAACAAATTTCTCTTATATAGAATTTTGATTTCTTCGAAAAATTCCCGCTTATTTTGTGAACGCGTTAAACGTCGCATTTGTAATAATTCTTCGCAAATTTACATAAACACAACATAAGAAATTAAACATTAAACATTAAATGTAAACAATACTTTTTATTTATAAATCGAATTTAATCAAGCTTTAATCAAAGCCGATGTTTGCTTTTCCTTCAACTATATATACCTTTTTTGCTTTTTTTATAAAGGAAGCCTCTGTCATATTTAAGCACTTGTGCCGGCAAACATTACGACTTGATGTTTTTGTTTCGTTCTTTTCTTTTTCTCAAACTCATGCATACATAAATATTAATTTATATTTTTATTCATTAACACAACATACGCTACCGTAGAATAGCAAACAATTGTTATTGTTGTTCTATAAGCAGGTGAAAACGTCATCATCCATACACATCGGATATCATCTCCCATTTATTTACTTCGCTTCACATTTGTTTATTGAATTGCACATTTTAAACGATTTTTATGGACTTTTAATTAACACTTTGATTCATATACAGATACAAGAAATCGTCATCATCATCATCATCATCATCATCATCATCATCATCGTATGTTATTATTTTGCTATTGTATCCAGAATAGTTATATATACGTATATATATATATATATATATATATGAGCAATAAATGAATGAATCTGATTAGGTTAAGTTAAAATGACTGTATGGGTCAAGGTAAGCTCGCGCAATTCAACGATAAACGCCTACTGGGATTTCATGTACAGAACAAAAGTAATTGGCTTAGGTTAAGATGATTATGCCCAAAGTTAAGGGAAGCTCACGTACCTTAATATAATAGAAAGCCCGCTGCCTAAATCTAACAAAGCCTAGCCTGAGAGCAAAAACAACTACGCTGATTAAGATCAGAGGAATAAAATCGCTTTACATCTATCTACGGAATAAGAGAATTTAATATCAATCGTTTTGTAATCGTTAAGGATAAGACTAAGATGAAAAGGAAGTTTATATCGACTGATCTTTGACAATGTGATCACATTCCCCCCCCCCCCTCCCACCCTTCACACACACACAAACACCTATGGAATAAAATGCTTCATTGAATTAGAAAAATAAAAAAAAAAATCGAGAAAACTATGTTTTTTTCTTGCAATAATCGTTGACTTGATTGAAATTCTTTAATGAAACGATGAAATCAATCAAATCCTTTTCGATCGGTTGTTATTCATTGTGAAACTAACGAAAATGAAAGGAAGATCACATTGTCTTGAAGGGAAATTCTTTTTTAAAATCAATCCATAAAGAATGCCATAATGTCCCAGCACACAAGCTCAAGTGACATAGGCTGAGGAAGGAATGTCAGAAGTTGCTTCAAAGTTATTTCAAAGGGACAACTCATTCACTTTGTCTTTACATATATTTAACGCAGATGCAAATTGATCGATTTGATGCTGTTCCTTAATTTGGTTTTGCCCTGACAGATTGTCATCCCATTGAAAGATGGTTGACATCCCGAAGTTAATTCTTAACCTAACCGAATTCTATGATTCAATTTAGACGTAAATTTCGATTCCTTTGAGAGGGATCAAATAACTGCCAACGGAATAAGAAAAATAGTGAAGCACTATCCTTAGGTGTTTACTGTAACCGCGCAGATCCATGTATTAGTACGTGTTATTATATCTTACACCACTTGTGGCATACATTGTAGTACATTAAGTCTGTGCGGATGTGTGAAAGATCCAGAAGGACTTGGTACGGTAGGCTCATCATTTATTATACCCATCGATTAAGAATCATTTTCTGAATCGATCTAAACTTCGTCCGTCTGCCCGTTCGTCTGTCTGTCTTTCGTGTTTTCTTGCATTCAACCTGCAGATCAAAACTTTTGAGATATTTTGATCAAATTTGTGACACTGACATGTCTTCGCCCAACGAAATTTCAGTCTACTGAAAATAGTTCGAATCGAACTGCTTTCTCGATCACTGCCTATACAACAACTTATTGTGAAAACTCGTTAAATGAATAATTGCAGAATGGCGGGCCATGCCCGCTTTTAGTATTTTTACTTGTTTTCACCGAAGAAATATTTCAATTTTCATTTTGTCTTCTATGTTCTGAAACTACTTTGGAAATTATCATAAATTTTCAAAATTCTAATGCTACACGCTCTGCATCCCATTGCACCTAATTAATGTCTTTTAGTCCTGGTTTTTTGCAATAAGTAAGATACATATTAACTGTTTGTTTCCATATATATATATACATATATATATAAGTTTGAAATAATTTCTTCTTTTTTTTTTTTTTATCAAATATTGTTAAATATTGTTATCCATTACTGCACAAAATCGTAAAATTTTTATATATTTTTTGAAAATTTTTTAATTAACATTATATTTTACACAATTACACGTTAAATATGAGAAAATGTATTTAATTACGCTTTTATGCCGTTTTCGCATATATTCGCTATTTGAGTCAAAAGCTTACTAAACCTGATATTGATCTTAACTTAAACATCAATCGGTGATGTTTTGCTTGCTTCTGCCGTTTCTTTTCTTTCTCTCTCACGCTCACGCTCCGTCTATAATTTTCAAAAGTAATAAGAAATTCTTTTTTTTTTTTTTTTTTTTTTTTTGTACACAACTGTTAGAAGATTCTGTATTAATTTTATCGTTTCGTTTGCAACGTGTAAACGTATGGACAAACATGCATTGTAACCACGAAAGGAAAGTAGTCGACGTACGAAGTGCTGAGGTGCGAGATACGCGTTTCGCAAAAATTTAATTAGCCAACGTATTTCATTTGGAAACAGGATCCTTAAAGTAATGCGATCGAACAAATTCCATAAAGTAGATTTATTCTCGATCTAAGCGGGGATCGGAAGTCATTTTTTTTCTCTTCTTTTTGGAACCTTGATCACTTGTTTAGCGCTTCACCTAATCATAGGCACGCCTTTAAATTTATGTACAGGTCACCTATTGGCTTATTCCCCCGCCCATCTGCGCTGCGCTTCCCTCTGTCAGCTATTTAGCGCCCGTATAAGCGCTTCTTCACCCTTTTAGTTGTTCGCCCGTTTACTCGCGCGCCCCGCAACAATTCGCTTACTTAGCTTTTAAGTCGTCTAACTGTTCGCTTGCCTTCGTACGCCTTCTCGCTTGTTTCCTTAACCACTTGTCAATCTATTCGCGGACTCATGTGTGTATTTGTCCATCCATCTCCTTTCCCTACGTTCTTATGAACATTACCTTTCGCTTTTTTCATCTATTTGTTGTTGGATTTCGCTTGAAACGTACTTCTTAAGTGAAATTAATTTGAAAAAAACAAAAAAAAAAAAATTAAACAAATTCTAAATCGTGAACGTCAATGAATTAATTATGCGTAGAACCGCCATGCTGTAATACACAGACAAATTACATGATTTTTACATACATATGTAGAGGCGCTCAAAATTCGCCTTCAAGTGATTATTATTTTATTTTATTTTTTTTTGTTTTTAATTTTTCTTCTAAAAAGTCTATTAAAAAATATTAGTTTGTACTGAGATAAATGAGTGCTTTGTCGTATTTGTATTTCATTATTGTTACCGCTTGCTAAAGATGTTTGTGTTATACGCGCTTTCTTATGTGCACAAGATGCAATAATCATTACATACATTTGTAATGGAACTCTTCTCATTATACCCTGCATCATCCTTCTCATACATATATGGTATGTTAAGTTCATACAAATGTTCGTAACATCCAGAACAGCTTACGATAGAACTACTTTCAGTCTAAGCCTATCTGTCCATGTGTCTTTGTGTTCCATCTGTAAGTCGCTATTTTTGAAATATTTTCATAAAATTACACTGACGTATTGTGGCCCAAGGACGGACACTATTGCAAATGATACGGATCGGTACACTTTTTCGACCACTCCCCATATAAAGCCTTATTTTGAAAAGTCTTTATAAGGAACCAAATTGCAATTTTCATAATTTCTCGACAAAAATCCTTTAGTAATAATAGTTCGACATTCTAGATTGGTATGAAAAGTTTTTTTCCCCTGGGGCATTTTTTGAACCTGTTCGCATACAACCGTTCTTACGAAAACTAAATAAATATATGGTAAAAGTATTTAACTTTCAACCTTTCATGATGAAAATTACTTCATAATGGTAAATTGACCTAGAAATCAAACTCAAAATCAAATATGGATCACGTAGGTGTATTTTTTTGGATACTACCACATATGAAGACTTCCAAAAAAGTTAAGGGTTTTTATTCCAATACGGCCTCATCGTTGATGTTTCATTATGAAAAGTTTTTCATGAAAGTAATTTGACACAAAAATGAAGTGGACCAAATCTGAAACATATGGGTCTATTTGGTGGACCCCACTCTATGCATGACTTCTGATGAATGGTAAGAGCTGTTCAGGGAAAGATTTAATTTGCATTAGCTTGTGGTTAGAATTGGTCTTTAGTAGCAAGTTATCAAAAAATTTAATGTTAGAAAATTTGGATTGGATAGGTCTATTTTTTAGATCCTAACATATATAGGGGTTCTCATGAAAAGTGAGCCCTTATATGGAGAGAGAGTTCATTTTCTAGTTTTTCAAGTAAATTAAGTTTACTAAATTTGGATGACGTCATGTGATGTTTTGGGTATCCTCGGCATAGTACGGCGCTTGATGAAAGGTGGGCCTTGGCGTGAAAATAACGTGTAATTTTTGCTGTATTATTACCAAAACGAGTGAATAATTGCATTACACGAAGTGATGTAGGGTATCCAATGGTCGGCCTTGTCTGGCTATAGCGTTCTTACTTGTTTTTAACTCTTATGATGTATAAAATATTTTTCGCTTATATCAGCAAAAGTAGTTTCAAATTAATAATTAATCGCTCGAAAAGTTGCGACATTTTTCAGAAAAAATTGTTTTCTAAATAAATTTCCATTTACTTGAACTGATATTACTTTAAACAGTGAGTAATCGATTCTTCAAGAAGATGAGATCGCAATGAAGTTCTTGCTCAGTAATTTGACGCTTTCGTCAATTTCAAGGCGCACATTTCAAAACATCGAATTTGTCCAACTAATGACGTCACTAGCTTGATCACATTATTTATGGATTAAATAGCATTTCTTATGGCACTTCATTGCCGCAAGTAATTTCGTGATGGAAATTTTCATCTTCATTTTCTTCGATACAAGTTAAAGAGTATACGTTCACGTTACAATAATAGCTCGACTTTAATTGTTGTTGTTGTTGTTGTTGTTGTTGTTGCGGCAACGCAATTTTATACGTGTCTCATCGAAAACAAAAGGAAGCCAGATTAAAGACAACAATTTAACCGTATAATCTCTAATAAAATCGAATAAAAGTGAAACGAGAACATGTATGGACTTGCAAACGATATGCTTGTAAAAGGAAATTATAAAAATTTCCTCACGAGTCACTGTACGAATAAGTTTTTCTGCCCAAATGGAATAGGCAGAGGTTACTTTTGCTGAACATAGCGAATTTGAATGTGTTGCCCTTCATTTGTTGATTTACGACAAGACAGTGAACTGTTAAGTTGAAGATATTTTAAAAATTACGATCCAATAAAATAAATGAACTTTTGTGGTTTCGGGAAAAGAGAGATAAATGTTGATTAAATAATTTGCCAAGTTTCGCCAAATAAGACCAAATGTTGATAAGTAAAAATGTTTCGAAATGTCGCGCATTTTCACTTCAATTCAATTAACTTGGCATCTTACTTCGTAGATATTATTTTTTGTGGCTCTCATTTACTTCAATCGATACCGATCGAATCGATTGATCAATTTTTCAGTCGTTCAAAAGACAGATCGTTCCTTTGTCGAGAGTGTCGAGGTGTCTCTTGCCCGCAAAGTAGAGAACTTAATCTTAAGGTAAATGCTCTCAGGATGTGTATACTAAGCTTGCTTCCTCTTTATTATTGTACTTTATTATTGCACCTATGGTAGACGTTGCAATCAAGTATAATAGGCCTTATTGGTTTTTGTGTAGCCTCGAAGTATCAATAAATAAATAAAATGAATAAATAAATAACAATTATGTGAACAACTAAGAACATTGTAAACGGGAAAGGCCGACCATTAGATACTCTACATGACTTCGCCTAGTACACTTACTCGTCCGTTTTGCATGCAAAGGCGCACTTGCGATGAAAGACCCAATTTTGGAAGATGCCCAAAACATCACAGGACCAAACTCAGGATCCAAACTTAGTAAACTTAATTTGTTTCGCACAAATTTTTGCTATTTTTCAATTTCCTTCATAAAAAACTAGAAACTCTCCATATAAAAGCTTGCTTGCTTACGATAGCCCCTATATATGTTGGAATCTAAAAAATAGATTTAGCCGATCCCCATTCCCTATCATTAATTTTTGTGCTCAATTACTACAAGGGATCAACTTTCATCACCAAATATTAAAAATGAAACCTTTTTATGAAGAACTTCTGTCTGTTCATTAGAAATCTTATATAGAGTGGACTCCAAGAAATAGACAAATGTGGTTCTAATTTGGACCACTTAATTTTTATGTCAAATAACTATCATGAACAAATTTTCATTATAAAATATTAACAATGAGGCCGTGTCGGCATGAAAAGGTTTACATTTGCTGAGAATTCTTTTATACGGTGATATCCAAAAAATAGACCTACGTCGTCCAAATTCGATAAAGTTAATTTCTATATCAATTTACTACAATGAACCAAATTTTATCAAAAAAATATTGAAAGTTACACCTTTTTACCATGTAGAGACTCAGTTTTCGTAGGAACGATTATATTGGAGGCGATTCAAAAAATTGCCCCAACCGAACCGGAAATTTTTCATACCCATTTAGAATGTCGAAGTGCTATTACTCAGCGAGTTTTGTCGAGACGTTTCGAAAATTGCAACTTTTCCGTATAACGACGTTCTAAAATAGGTCCTATTTATGTATTGAGAGTGTGAGAGTGTAACAAATTTCATCAATATATCTGAAAAATTTACGGCTTCTACATTAGATAGACCAACGGAAAGATGGACAGATAAGCTTAGGCTAATTTAGCCAATTATTCGGTATAATAATAGGTGGGTCCATCTTAAGCCCTTTTGCCGTTTAAGTGTTACGTACATCCGCACAAACTTAATACACCCTATATCAAAAGTGGTGCCGGGTATAAAAACACTGCAAGAACATCATTGCTGGTTGCATTTTCTATCACCTTACAAATAACTTTTTTAACGGTTATATGACGGGAGCATCAAAAAACTGCCCCAGCCGATCTAAATTTCTTACACCAATTTAAAATACAAAAATATTATTACTCAGTAGATGTAGGAATATTATTATTACTCAGGGTATCAAAAAAAAAAAAAAAAGAAAAGTTTCGTCATATGAGAAGAATATAATTTTCTTAGTGAAATACCAACGGATTATGAGGATCGAAATCGAACTTACTTAACATAAAATCAAACAAGCTAACCATGAGGTCAAACCAAAAAAGCTTCAAACTCTTGATTTTTCAAACACAATTTTTCACTCACCTTATTAGTACAGAATTGGTTAAATAAATTATCCATAATTTTTCTCTCCTTTTTCTTTCATGTTTCAATCATTACAGCAATTTTTGCTTGTAGCTTATTGAAGCATTACAGATTTCGTAGAAACGCTAATTATTATAATTAGTTTTATAATTCTTTACATTACTATTTCTAATAAATGAAAATTTATATACACTTCAAGTCGATTGAAAAGAGTTCGTCTGATGGTATATACGTTATGAACTTTTTAAGTTTTACAGGCTTATACACCGTTGGAGTTCATTTTAGTCATTTTAACGCTGATAAGGTGAAACACACACACACACACACAAACACACACACAAACACACGCATATATGCATACAAAGATACATACATAAATACACACGAGCAAACACGCATACATATATATATATATGAGTACTTGCCTGAAGGTATAAAGAAAATCATAGCAATAAAATCCATATCAGTCACAAACGAAACTTTATCTTTATTTGAGACTTTTTATACCATCAACGATTAGACAAAACGTATTAGATGAAAGCATAAAAGTTACGGACATTTCCCTTTGTCGATGGATCAAGGAAAAAAGTCCGTAGCGCTTTTTCACCAAAATTCACCACCAATTTTTCTACTATTCTAAATAAATCTTCGTGAATCTTAAATTGATGATCCTTTGCTGGATCATCACAATCTCCAAGGTTTTCGGGGGCGACAAACTGAATCAAGTGATTTTCTAAGATCTATTTTAAAGACAGTTGCACGCTTTCATACACAGATTGCATATTAAGAGAGAGAGAGAGAGAGAGAGAGAGAGTAAAACAAGTGATAGGTTAGGTCTTAGAAGCTTCATGGCTAAGCTACTTTGCAAAGGTATTCAATATGTATATGGTGTGGCATTGTTGTGATCGAAGACTACGTTTTCCGCTATCATCAATTCGAAATGCTTTACCTAAATTGCCCTCTTTAACCACACCTTAATTGTTAGGAATCGAAAGTGACTGTCGAAGTGAAAGCGGTCTATAATATAAGATTCCTGTCCAATCCCATCGCATCAAAAGAATTTCGTAGCGTCGCATCAATTCAGTTTTTGTCGCCGATTAAGCGATTTCATACATCTTGAATTACAATCTTTTTCGCACTTTATTGCCGGGTATGCTAGTAATCTCTCCAAGAATGTGATATGATTTCATAACACTTCAGCGAGATGTCTCTTAAAACTTACACTATTTTCTCGCACTTCTTCTTATAATCGGGCTTTTAAAATGTTCCGGTCTTTGTTAATATCTTGTCAAAACTATTACCAATCTTTTCGCTAGATTACAAAGCGTTATCGCTTTGATCAAAACGAGATTATAAAATATAGTGATATTTTTTACAATTTTGTTGACTCACTTTGACAACGCAATCACTTTCGTCTTAATTAACAAATGACTGAGTTTTTGGCGGATAGAGTTAATTGCAATAGCAAAGGTACGCAACTCGGGAGATATCTATTGTGAAAAACGCCACGAACATTATCCTTGACTTAATAATTACCCACAGAAGGGTCTATTGATCTCTCAATTGGTATTTAAAATGTGAAAATTCGGCTTGACCTACGCCCTATGTTATAGAGCATCGAAATTTCGTTTTCCTTTTTTTTTAGGACAAAAGTGGTTTCTAGGATGCAAAAGATTCGGAAAGAACAGAGTAGATTAGATGTCTTCGGCATTCAAGCAGAGCGATTGCAATATGGCGAACAACCAAATCGCTTTGCAACAATGTTTAGCGCCGTTAATGAGAACTTTCATTGACGTTTCTTAATACTTTTGTCACACGTCACGTTTCAGTTCTTGACTTAATACAATTTTATGAGCTCATAAATTCGAATCTTTATGATAAATATATGACCAAGTTGGCATGTTACATGTATATGATCTTTGGAATGACGCATAACTTTGGATAATCAATTAACTCCTGGGGACATGCACTCTTTGCTTGAGGAAATTGTGAAGTACCTAAGACAACGTTGAATATATCCAGTCAAGATTAAAGCATAATTCACCTGTGCAGGCGAAAGCTTGAAGATCTTGTCTGGAGATTCATGACAATGTACGCGGTAGGTGTCACGAAAACCAACATTACTTGTACTTATTTGTAAGCGCTTCCATGGCAAAGCATTCTACGAAAATCAAAGAGACGCCTTTCTCCACCAACCAATCGCTTTTCTTGGCGTGCTTATCTACGCGTCCTTGAATTACATCTATACCGCACAAGACACAGCCGCGTTTCCTTGCTCTTTGATCGCCTTACCCGACTGCGAAATAATTTCTCTGTAGTCCTGTTTCCCGCATTTTCAAGTCGAACTCAGATAAGCAGTTCCCCTTGCTACACCCATAATTCCTCCTGATCACCATCAAGCCTACATATATTTAAGAAACTAGTTGTACAAAGAAAAAAAATTGTTGTTCACAGTGACTGGCTGTAGATTAATGATAGCAATGATGAACGTATTGGTACTGACGGAGAACTCAAACAACATATTTATGTAACATATTTTTTGGGTTTAAAATATACAATTTTATCCTAAGTCAAAAAATTGTCTGAATTGTTATTTAATCCAAGATTTTGTTTCTTAAAAGAGACATTTTTTGACCCTCAATGCATTGTGAATGCAATATTTAATAAGCGGAACCTCAATTTTTCGTACTGTATGTAGACTTTATTGAGCTACTGTAGGATGAAGCGTGGATTTCTCTACGCAATAAACAGAGTTATTTAGGCCTCTTTGAAAACGCTCTACATCAGATATTAATTGCAATAAGGTATGAAGTGCTGCAACGGATGTGTCCACAATTTAAAGCTAGACGTAGACCATGCTAATCCTGCCGAAAACTTCTGCCTTAGATAGGTAAACACCTATGGGGTATAAAGTTGATTAGAAGCAATCAAACCTTACTCGATATTTTTAATTATTATTATTATTACAATCTATTTAGACCAACGAAATAAATTCTAGGACGAGCACTAGTAACTAAAATTATCGGCTTTCTTTCTTTTCTTTCTTTTCTTTTTCTTTTTTAACGTAGATTAAAAATGGTTAGTTCAGTAGCCTTAATAAAGTCAAATATTGCATTGCATTGGCATCAAGTCCTTGAGGTATTTTCTAAATATAAATAGAGTTAGATGGTCCGAAAACGAACCTTCAAATACTAAAAAGAGTTTGACATTCACCAGGTACATATTAACAGTAGTAGTAGTAGATCGGGGAAGTAGATTTAAGGACCCACTGATGTGGGCGTTGCAATGGTATGCCCACGTCGGATTATGCAAAATTTTTTGATCCCAATGGAACGAGGTTAAGGCTTATATGCGAGTAATGTGGATGACAGTACTAGCGGATTTTCGATTCGCATTTTTCTCTTTCACTTTTCCCCTAACATACTTTTGAATGTCAAATTTTTCCATTCTGTCGTCCATAGTAAACGGTGCGGAAGCTGCGTATTTCACCGATAGGTCTACTCACTCATTTCGTAAGAGACAAAGAGCTCTTTTTAAATTCGCCAAATAAAAAGTACAAGTAATGAGCAATTGGAACTCGATCTAATCAAATTTTTACACTCGACAATCTCTTGATCTGAAGTGACTGACTATTCGCTCAACTGCAATTGTAGATTTCAAAAGGTGCCACAATTTACGCATTTTACCATTTGGATGTAACAATAGCCACACACCACAATTACAAGTTGTATATAAAAATACCCATACCATTGATTGTAAAATATTCGTAATAATTAATTGAGTTGAAAAAAGAGAAATAAAAAGAAATAGTGAAAAATTGTAAAACTTACCATATTTAATTAATTAATAATATTTCATAAAATTGTTATCATATAAACAGATTACATTCAGATTTTTCATTACAAATTCAGCTTTAAACTTTAACTTGAGAAAGTGAATCAAAAAACTTGATCCCTTTTGTGCTTCGATGCGAATATGACGCGTTCACTGGCTTTTCAATTCAAGTTGATTTTACAAAAATTATAATACGTTATTTATTTATCAATATTTATCAATTGATAAACAAATTGCAAATAAGTTACGTTTTGTACAGTCAAAGCTACGATGAATAATAGAAATTGTAAAAAAACGAATTAATAATGAAAACTGTTGCAATTGAAAAGGTTTTCAAGTCATCGGACATTGCGTAAATTGGTATCGTTATCTAAAGCTTCGAACGCGGTAGCTATACAAAAGTGGGAGAACGAAAAGGTGAGAAAGAGTTACAGTTATCGTTTATTACATTACGTTATTGAAGTACGCAATGAATGAATATGTTTATCACAGTCGTAAAGCACTCGATAATCATTTAGCAAGGAATACGTTTAAACGATCTACAATTCGAAGGGCTGTCTACCAAAAAAAATCGTACAATTATTTTTTCAAACATTCACAAAAAACAGAATTTGTTTTGTCTTTGTTCTCCTATTGATATTAATTACATACATATTTAAAAATTAATTATCATCGTTTTTCTTTGTGGGGAGCAGAGAAATCTAACAAACAGGCATAGGGAAATTGGGAAATGGCGATGGATATGAAAACATAGGCAAGGATAAGTGTTCGTTTTTCAATTCTTTCCCATTGATCAATGTGGAACTTACGGACATGGCCGAATAAGACTCTCCATGCGAGCCCAAATGTAAAGCACAGTCCAAATACAGTTCGAAGTAATCATATTAAACTTAAACCGGTAAACTCAAAAGTTGAAAGTCAGAGATTTGCTTAGAATATCGATTGCAAAAAGATTTACATCAACGTTTTTAAGAAGAGTAATATTTATATGAAACGAATCTAATAATCAAACAGAATTCTAGTATTAGATTTTAATTTATATAAACACGATTCTCTCGACGCGTTGCAATAATAAATGCTAACGATCAATTCGTTTCTCTTTATATCTTCCACTATAAAAAAAAAAAACTATTATAAAAAAGAGTAAGAATTGGAAAAATTGCAACGCAGTGCACACCACACGTGCTAAAACGATGAGTTTTGTAAGCTCGGAGGATATATCACTGAAAGTGCTTATTGCATCGCCTTGAATGTACTCCTAAAAAGTATAATCTTTACGAAAATCTTAAGGACCAAAGTATTTCAGCACTGTACTAGCATCAGGTGGGCATGGTTAGCGGTGGAAAATTCAAAGTATAAATATTATACAGGCAGTTATCTTTAGCAACTAAGCCATGAGTTAAAACGCAATATCTACCATACGCAAGAGATCGGCAAAAAATCTCTTCTCTATAACAATAGTTGACGAAGTGTGGCCAAGAACCTGTCAAGAAAACGCAATTCCCATTTCAATATCATCCGAATTTAAAAGCAATGCCCTCGCAAGCACTGCTGCATGGGAGGAAGCAATCAATACTTTGGAATATAATTCTACATTGTATGTTACAACTTGTAAATAATTTGGTAATATTTTTGAAATGATAAAATATTTCACACGAACGCTTACAATCAATCAATATTTGCACATTATTTTAAAAGTCTAAATATAGATAAGAAATAGATATGCAATACTATCTCAAAGAAAAAAAAAAAAATTACACCTCCTCGTCTCCGCTTAATTTGACCCAAATATATACGTACGCGACGTTATCATTTCTAACCACTCCAAAGTAACAACATGCGTCGCTTCTAATCATTAAAGACTTGGAGGTTTAAAGCTATCTTTTCACCCTCCCAATAAAAAACAGGCCATTTGTTTCAGTATAAAATATTTTATTAAAAAAAAAAAAGAAGAAAGTACTAAAAAAATTACAAAAAATGAAATCAAGAGAACTTGTATTACAAAGACACAAATGAATTGACTAAGACTTAGGAAATAATTTTATATATTGCCAATTATACAGTGGTGTAATGAGCCTTGCAATGCACTGAAAGTAGACATGGAGGAGAAATGAAATAATTTAACGTTTTTATTAAAAGTTTATAGATAGAAATGAAAAAACAAACCAATAAACTCTGATACCGGATCGTTATCACCCTCACCACGCATTGTCCCAGTAATTTCCTCGTTCTCTACCATCGGTAGAAATAGTAAAACGAATTCCGGCGAATAAGGATGGGTAATGGTTTCTAAAACTTCAGTCACAAAATAGCGTATAAGGGAAACATCGGTATCACCTTTGCCCCAGCATTGTTTAATATATTTGACTACTGGCACTACACAACCTCGCGTCAAAAGATTGACCATGCGGTCCAGCAGCATTTTTTTCATTTCCAATTGGACTAATATCTCTAATTCATCCTGCTTAGATTCAAATAAACGTATTAATAAACTTAAAATTTGTTGATGTAAGGTGGGATGGACAGCTGCCACTTCATCCAATATAGCCAAGTGCGTTGGACAGCTATCGGTAGATAGCTTGAAATATGAAGGCTCGGTAACTGTATTTTCAATCCAACGTATTACGCCTACGCCCACCACGGGATATCTGTAAATAAACGGTTCATTAAAAATCGTTTGCAACTACTTTTACAACTGCTCATACTTAATACAATTATATAGAGTTTGCAGTTCAGCTATCAGTTCTGTGGAGCCCTTGTTTACGTTACATATAGCGTGTACCTTTTCGACGGCTTGCGTAGTATTTTTTAGCTCATCTTTATTTAAAACTCTTTCTGCTAAAGGTCGCTTTTTAGCAGGCGTATCTACAACAGAGGCAGCATATGCCAGCAAATAAATATATTTCGGCTTATGCTCTGGATTAATTTTTACACCAGCTTTAAAAAGAGAGTCCACCAACAATTCCAAAAACTGTGGATTTCTAATTAAATCTATAGGAGGGGGATCAGGACCAGAATAATTGCGATATAACACAGTAATATCGGCCGGATTTAAAGTATTGCGGGAGAGCATCGAAGATAAAGCCTGACAAGCCTGCGGATAAGCAGCTGAGCCATTGAGAGCCATAGTTATTGGTGTGACATTCTGATTACTAGAAGAATCTTAAAGGTATAGTTATGTATATATATATATGTATTTCTTTTTTCTATACAAACTTTTGTAAAGCATATTTTGTTATCTCCTGTGCTAGCCGTTTCATATTGAAGCCTCCTTTTTGTTCTTGACTGAGTACTTGTATCAAAACCTGAGAGTAAACATATGTATGTTGTCCATGACACACCATACGAGCGCATTCCTGTATAGCCCCCTGTATGTCTTCAGGATTACTCAGAAATTTTGCTATAGACGTTTTCAAAACTCTAGAAAATACTTCAATTTGTTGAGCAGCCGTCGATATTGATGTTATTTCACTTTGGAAGCCAGCGTCCGATATTAATTTAATTGTAAAATTCAGCATTAAACAATCAGGATATTCCTCAGCTAGGCGATATATCAAAGAGCGCCATGTGGGATGGTCTATCATCTCCGTTAACCAATCAGGTGTTTCACCTTCCTCTGTGAATATAGTATCAGCTTTTTTCGGATCAAATGTTTTCAAAATCATATCCTTTAAATGATTTTCTACCATCGCTTGCACATCGGTCACCTTAACTCCAGCTAATATCAACCATTCAGCCAACAAGTTGGCCATTTGAGCTACTGCCTTGTAGTTCTCTGATAACATCATAATAACTTCTTCCGGAGACCCGCCAGACTGGAAATAACGTTTTAACTGAGTAAATATGCCTGGTTCCATAATGTAATCAGGTGTAAGGAATTTCTCCAAGCATTCACGTATAGTCTCCTGAGGATTATCTTCGGGCATTTCCTAGCAATATTGAATTAGAACAAAATTAAAAGTTTACGAATCGGACTTACTTCATCTTCTCCCTCTGGTTTAGTGCGGTTTTGTTGCCAACCCGTTTCATCGTATTCGGCAATTTCCATATTATTCATTTTGTACGAATTAATCTATTTTTCATATAAAATTCTTAGTAATATAACAATTTTAAGTCCAAGCGTTAAGAAATAACAAGTGAATTTTTTTAATTTGTTTGCTTTATTAGAACAAGAGGAAGCATCAGGAGGGTTGCTTCTTTACTTACATCTGTAAAATGGAAATTATTATAACAGGGATGTTCATAAATAAATTAGAGGTATAGAACTAAAAGTATGCTTTCAAAATGCCAAATAGAAGAAATATATATAATTTTTATCAGCCCTGTGTATTCTGTAAATAACATAACGAACGCGCTACTTTCTGCTAAATAACATTACGAACGTGTCGCTTTCTGTTAAATAACATTACGAACGTGTCTCTTTCTGTTAAATAACATTACGAACGTGTCGCTTTCTGTTAAATAACAGCACAAAGTGATGTCAAGTTTTTATTTCTGCATATTTAATACAGACTAGTTGGAGTGTTTATAGAACTTCGTTAAGGGAAATGGTAGTTGTCTTTGCTAATTAATTTTCGAATTTATCTTCACACCGTTACTTTAAATTAAGCGCAAACCGTACGGCGAATTTACAAGTTTCGCTTTCGCTCTGAACAATTTAATAATAACATTATTATTTTTATATGCTTCTCTTCTAGAAGCAGATCTTTTTATTTGTTTCATAAAAGAAGGAACTAAGTATTTATAAATAAATTTTATATAATAAAAAGTTGTTTTCTTGCGTTTTGCTGGCTTTTTTGCTATATGCTATATGAATAAAAGACTAATAGAAGAGAGTTTTGTTTATTTTGATGCTGAATTATGCTGAATTATTGTGATGCCAAACAGATGAATCCTTTTTATCTTAGAAAAGCTACTGCGAGTGACATCTATTGCAATTCTGTAGCGATTGCTCTCGCTGTTTTCAAATTAGCGATTTTTCAACAATACCAACGTAAGCATTTCATTGTATTACTTAACAACTCTTAGCTTCTATGCAGCATGTGGGGTTGTGGTGTAAGGCTAGTATCGTGGATAGTTTTTATTGTAAAGCCTATACTATGTGGGGTTGTTGTTATTGTAAAGCTAGTACCGTGATTGCTTGTATTGTAAAATTCCTACCGCGTGTGGTTGTTATTGTAAAGCTAGTACCGTTACTGTTTGTTATTGTAAAAGTCGTAACGTGTGTGATTGTTATTTTAAAACTCATATGGTGTATGGTTGCTGTTGCAAATTCTAAGTTTTGTTTACATTTACCCTGCACGTGCTATTGTTTACATATCAAAAGTAACGAACAGTGCTATCGTGTATGTTTTGCTGTTGCATTTTTTCGAATTGTTGTTACTTCGTTTATTTACCAGTGCGATGTAACTGTAATATTATTATTATTATTATTATTATTGTTATTAATATTTGAAATATTCTTTAAGAATTTGCACGAGGCAGAATCTATACTTGGCAGGCAGGGCAGGCACAGATAATAGTCCACGAAACACATGAAATCAATTCATTGTTCAACGAATTCAATGAAATGATGAGAAATTTCTTTTGAAAAACTTCAAAAACAAAACGATATGCGTATAAGATATAATATAAGATATATAGGATTAAGACGATAAATAAATAAATATTATAAAATAAAAGGGGGTAATAAGCGCTAATCTAATTTATTTTCCGTATTTTTTGTAAGCCATGTTTATTATTTTTTCATATTGGGCATTGCCCGGCATTGCAATATTTTTACAAAGAAAAAGTTATACATACACATACATGCCAGGCAATGACAATAATATTAAGGGATACTTAGCTAATATTCAGATTTCCACTTATTGCGAACAAATCCATTCATATATTTAACAGAGTTTTGCACATTTTTTGGTTTAAAATGTTTTAAAACTAAGAATAGCTTTCGAAGATATTTTCAGACGGACTTTCACAAATATCGGGCCTATGAAGACAAGACACACCGTATAGCATGACATTTGATAGACATTTGAATGCGTAGCCAAATTGCAACAAATAGTGGGTATAACAGCAACACAATAGATGAGATAGTAGTGATAAGTAAAATTGTCAATGTATCTCGTTCTCTATTTTCCAGTTAATTTCTGATAAGAATTATAACAACAATAAGAACTAAAGGGGCAAAAATGTACTCTCTGCTGTGAGTTCTCTCGCTTTTTACAAAGATTAAAAATATCAAATCAATGTCGTTCGTGTCATCTTATTGTTGTTCTTGTTGTATGCGTTAAAGAATCAAAAGAAAAGTTTATAAATCTCCTTCTTTTTTTTCTGTTTTTTTTTTTCATTTTTTATTAATAAAAACAATTAGTTAACAATAAAACTCTTAACGCAATAACAGAAGCGAATAAAGAAAAAAAAAATTATTTTTGTGAAAATGTTGATTTACATGAAAGTTAAATTTGAAAATTTTATATCAAATAATTTAAAGCTAATATTATTACTTTCGTTAACAACACAAGTGACATTAGCGCGACCGCAACAAGAGCAACAACCACAACAGCACAAATTTGCAACTGCGAATCCTTATCGTAAACTGCACTTCTTTAAAAATATTTTCTGTTTTCGATTTTTTTATTTCCTATATATATACATATATATATATCAATTTCGTTTTAGGTCATTATTTTACCTCGGCTAAATGTAAAGATCTGCTAACGGGTCGTGAATTATATGTGGGCGATTTTTTTACACGTTCCGGCCAATGCATACGTATACAGTGCTTGGGTACTTTGGAAATTTGGGAAGATCGGTATAAAAATTGCAAATTAATTAATTAAATGAATTGTTATTTTGTTAATAATATTATTTAATTTATTTATTAGTTGTCAAATTCCTAAGTTATCCGATAATTGCAACTCTTTACCGGTAGCAAATGAATTTCTGGATTACCCTCGTTGTTGTCCAACATACGAATGCCATTCGTATACGACCAATCCGAATGGTGAAACAGAAACTCGTCAAATTTATGATCACACGGGCAATTTATTACGTGAATCGTTATTACACGTAATTTATCAAAAAGTCTATGTCGAATCAGATAATTAAATCAGTTATATCGTATAATTTTTCAATACTTTGAATGATAATTACTCAACTAAATGTGTTTTCTTGCTTTCTTAATTTCCTTAGATCTAACCGATATGGCGTAATATGCAAAAAAAAAAGTGCTTTTTTCAGTTTTGACTGCAAGACTGAGATTTCAGATAATTTTACATAAATTCCTAACTGTACGCACATATTTCAATCGCATAACATATCTCATTAAAAAGTGATAAGCATCGAAATATTTTGATTTGTTTGGACCAAATCAACGAAACATGCGTTCACTGAATGAGTTCTCGATCGTCGCGTAATCTAAACGAAATCAACTTATAATTTTTGATATATTTTTTGACAACGCAACACCTTCCATTTCGTTTTCTTGCAAAAAAAAAAAAAAAAAATAAATAAATAAATAATAAACAGATTATACCCTGCGGTGTCTTATTTCAACAATGCAACCATGTCTTTTGGTTAACTAGCTTTCGTTTCGAAGACTTGACTTCAAAACCATTTAATATGGCATTACGTACGACTTTCGCTTTCGCAAAATAAATCTACATAACAATGAGCAAATTTAACGTTCCTTTCTTACAACAATCAACAACAAAATTACATAAAATTTGTGATAAAATTAAATAAAGCGAAATAATCAGCATTTTTAACGAAAGAAAGAAGGCTAGGCACGAGTTAGTACATTGCTTCAAAGAGAGTAATCAGTGGAGAGTGTGCGCGCGCAGTTAAGTAAAAGTATAATTCTTTGCTCCTTTGCATTAATTCCTTAATGCCTTTCAGTAATGCTCGGTAGTGCTTATAGGTCTTTGATCAATATTAGTAATTATTCTTTATCAGGTATCAGATGTTCATTCTACGAAGAGAGAACAAAAAGGGTTAAAAACACTCTAGTCTAATACTATTACTATTATTATCAATGGTATTCTGGTATTATCAATGGTATATCCTACACTACTTGTGGTACAGGGTAAATTAAGTTAGTCCGGACGTTTGTAACACGCAGATGGACTTAAGATAGACCCATCTTTTATTATACCGATTGATTCAGAATCATAATCTGATTGACCCGTTTGTCCGTCTGTTAGTCTATTGTCTGTCCATGTACATTTTTGTTTAAGCTGCAGATTGCAATTTTTGAGATTTTTCGATGAAATGTGGTAAAGTGACATGTTTTGACCCAACGACGAACGCTATTGAAAATGGTTCAAATCGGTCCACTTTTTCAATCACTTCCCATATAATATCCTATTCTGAAAAGTCGTTGTATGGAAAAAAATTGTAATTTTCAAAATATCTCAGCAAAAGCGGCTAAGTAGCAGTATTTCGGCTTTCTAAATTGGTGTAAAAACTTTGGAACGGCTGGGGTAATTTTTGAACTCTCTCTCATATAATTGAAACTGAAGTTCATTGCGACAAAAAGGTATAAGTTTCAATGCCTCGTCCTACCCTAATAAGGATTGTCCCAAAAAATTAATCCTTTATAGAGCAAAAAAGTCTAAATTTTAATGTGTGGTGATGAATATTGATCCATAATAGTGATTTCATACAAAAAGGAACTCTACAAAATTTGGACCATCCACGTCTATTTTTGAATCCTGTTCTATATAAAGATTAAACTTGTACTGTATTAGGTTGCGTTTTAAGCCAGCTTCTCCATAAATATGCACTTGAAAAATATGCCTTTGTATAGAAACAAGCTATAATATTTGTGTTCTAGAATAAAATTAAGTATTGCGTTAGACAATGTGGTATAGAGTATCTAATGATCGTAAGCTAAAAAATCTTGAAACAATAAGTTCAATCCGAAGACCAATTCGCATATTTTCGAAGATAATAGAATCAGTTTTGACGAACGGCATCCCTTTAGAAGAAAAAAGCCATTATAGCGGGAGTTCGGATTTCAATGCGAAACGAACTTCTGATCGCTCTAAGCCTAGTTATTGGCCATTTAATAAATCTGATGCAACCATATACCTTGCATATATAGTTTTAATCGAATTAATTGAGAATTTTACTTTCCTAGTTTGTCTCATATTCTTAAGAAATAAAAATTAATTTCAGAAACTCACGCTCTCTATTGGTCATGTGAATCAAATAATAACTGTATAGCTAACAATTCTCTTTACAGACTTCTTACTGGCCTAGCGTCATTAATTGTTATTATTATCTAGGAATGACATATGAAACGCATGCACTATCAATTATTTTTAATTTCTAGAAATTTTCTTTATATACATTTCGTAAATAATAAAATTAAAAACGTTGAAAACGTTGTGTGAACGGTAAACGAGTTAAGCGCGTGCGCTTGTTACATTTTGTTATATTCATCGTATGTTTACATCGGATGACAAGACTTCGGAAATGATTTATGATATCTTGAGTTTCAAAATAAAGTGTGAAATCGATTTATTCATATCTCATAATCATGTTTATAATATTAAGTTAAACCTTTCGTTCTTTTTACTTCCCTTTTGCTCATTCATTTTCTTTCATTCTCACTCTCATCATCTCTTCATTACTTTATTACAATTCACACAACATATTTCACCATATATGTATGCATGTGTGTGTTATATTATTGTGTTAATACTGTGACATATTTATGCTTAAAACAAGAGGTAGCAAGATGTGTCACAATGTGCTATACAAAAAATTCAAACTGTAATAAAATCTCAAGAAATTTTGCTATTTCTGTTACCAATAACGGCAGCGGCGCTGTTATTTAACATTCATTTACAGAGAAAACATTCTGGTAATGATGTCTTGATGTGACGTCACACTGTATCAAACGTTCATAAAGCAAAAGTATATAGAATTCAATTATTTTCGATTTAAATCATGAGAGGGCCTTTTCTTTAAATCTTGGGAAATATTGGTACGACTAACGGTGTGAGGAGTATTTATATAATGTCCACGTTGCACTTAGCCATAACTTTGGAGTTATTGGCTCCAGGCGATTACCATTGGCTGGCCTGTAGCGCCCAGTATTGTATTCGTTAACAACTATTGTATCGGAAATGTTGGAAACAAGAGTTGGAAACAAAGCGTTGTGCGGATCAAATGGAGCGTAAACGCAAACACAAAAAAATGGCCTTATATCTATCAAATTTGAAGTCGATACCTGCATTTTTGCGATCAGGTGAGTGAGTGTCAAAAACACACACTATATAGACGGACAGACATAGCTTAAACAATTTACAATTTCATACCGATGAAGGATATATAGGGTCTCTAAGGCTTGCTTGTGGGTGGTGCAAACATTAGCACAAACAGAATATACCCTCCATCCTTCAGTAGTGTTTATAAAAATATAAATAATTTTTAACATTATTTATAACTCACACAAATTTACATTCATATTAAATAAATATTGATAGTATGACTTCCTATTTTGACTGCAAAAAACTCTTCATATCTACTTTGGTTTGCATAGTTTTTTGTTAAATTGTTCTCTAAAGCAATAATTGGGGATGGAATACGCTTTAGGGATTGCAAAAAGACAGTGTGGGGTTTTCAATTCTTTGTTTCCATTGATTTTAATAGCGCGACCATGTCGCCAAATGGTCTGTCACTAATTATTCGTGAATCACAGTTATTGCACCAATACTTTTTTCAATTAAAGCGATATTAAAATTATGACTTACAAATGCGAAAAATCGAAGCGAAAAAGAAACGACCGAATTTCAAGATTGCATATTAGGTTTTATTTCATTTCGCAAGCTAAACGAAACGATAATATAATAGCTAGACATTTAGAGAAAGAAGAATGAGTACTGAATTCTGAAATACATGTGCATGCATGTTAAACTACAATATGCATATGTATGCGTACGAGCAAGAAAGAGACTACTTATAACTAACTCAAAACTATGTTAAGAAGACAAACCTGCTACAACATTTATAAAATTCAATTGAAAAACTGATAATTATTCCAGGCAGGATGTAAATGAATTTTTGAATGTTTTAATGTGAGAAAAAAAAACTCTTTTTTTTGTGTTTTTGATTATTTTTAAAAATAGTACACATATGAAGGCATTTAAATTCCCACAAAGCTTCGTAATTAGTTAAAAAATTTGAGAATCAAAAATAAGGAAATCAACATATATGTAACATAAATAATCATCGCTAAGAGAATGTAATCGTGTTAGAAAATTGGCTGGCGATTATCGTCAAACGAGCTCTCTCAGTTACGTCAAATCTTGTGACAATAAAATTGCTTTTGCTAAGAACAAATTTGCATTAGTATTCAGTAGTATTGAGCAAAGTTACCATAAATCTTTCGATTAGATTTGCACTTGTAAAATAAGAGCTGCAAAAGAATTATATAAACAGCTGTTGGACAATTAGTTATTAATTCAAAAATTTTAAAAAATTAAAATTAAAAATAATAAAGTGGAAAAGAGCAAAATGAAAAAAAAATTTCTTGTAAATCGATTATGATCACTTCACACATTCAAATTAATTTATTATTTTGTAGCGCAACAAAAATTCTACATCATTTTCTATTCATTTCATTTTGCAGGCTTGTTATTGTTTACCTTATGTAGTTTGTTTATACAAAACAAATGAACGTCAATTTGGCTCTCATTTTTTTACATTTCTCTCAGTTATTAATGCATTGTAATGGAAAAATTTGAGGGGAATATTGGAAATCTTGCGATAACAACGGCCACGATAGCGCGCATACATGATTACCCTCCCGAAGATAAGAATAGCGCATCATGCTGTCAGCAAACATAAACTGAATAATATATTTATAAAAAAACAGTATATGAAGCACGACAACGAGAAAGTTAATGTGAAAGCAAATAAGTCTTTTAATTGATAAATGACGGAAAGAATTGAGAAACATGAGTAGCTATTGCTTCTCATTGCTTATAAAGTAATATAGAGTAAAAGCTATGGAATTATATAATATAAAAATTTAAATTGACGCAAAATAAGCATAAATTAATTAAATAAATTTCAAATTCAAGATACATGCATACAAAAACAATATGATTTGCCAATTATTATAAAGCCTCGTAAAACGTTCAAACATTTAAGCTTTATTGTGTGGTAAAATCCTTAGTCAAATGATGTCGTTCGCCGAATTTTCTTTAATTACAACTCTATTTTGGCACCTGTCACCAGGAATTTGAAGCTCAACGGCAAGATTATTGTATATTTCACTGTAGAACATCGATTAGCAGTTAAGATTTTTGCCTTCGTTCATTGGATTGAAAAAAGGATTGAAATTTGAAATCACTAGATTCCCAAAATCTCTTTTTATAGTTAATTAGCAATGATACAAAAGTGTACAAAATACAAAAATGTAAAATATTTGATAAAAAAGAGATTTGTTATTTTGCAATTGAATTGACAAAAAAAAACACATACAATAACAATTTATTATTGAAGCTTAAATCTCAAAATTGTTAACTTTTCAAATATTTTCTTAGTAATTTGCAAGTTTGTTCTATTGGCTACCTTTTTTCTTTTTAGTGGCAGGGCATATTATCGCGACAACACACTGTTTGCCGAATTTTGCCTAAATGCAACTCTGCATTAGCACTTCTCATTGCAAGCTTGAACAGCAACGACAAAATTATTACACATTTCACAATTTTACATCAGTTCGGCAGCGGCATTTTTTTTGCTTTCTTCATCTAATCGCATAAGAAGACTAGAAAAAAGTTGAAAATTAAAGTCACGCGAGTTAAAGAAATTCTTGTCATTAATTAACAAGAGCAAAAAAAATACGCAAAACAATATTTAAGGTAATTAAAGGAAATTAACCTTATTTTCTTTGTTTTAATGGTAAGAAAATTTGCGAATTAATTGAACGAAAGGGCCTTGTAAGTGTGTAAAATGCGTAAACTTGTAGAAGATTCTAAAAAATGAGAAGAAAAATCTTTAGCAAATTCGGAAATCTTTGATAAAAAGCATTACATTTTCCGAAATCAGATTGAAAGGAAGAAAAAGTCGTACGGGTGTGTTGTGCTGTCTATGTGTGTGTATATGCTTTGCATAGACATGAGACATAAAGCCCGCATTGGCGGGATCGTTTTTTTTTTTCGTTTCTACATATTGTCTGTCTGTTTCTTTGGCTCATTCTTTTTCTTTTTTTTTCGTATTGCGGCAATTAAAGTTGGCGTCGCCTGTCTCAAAGAAAAGCATGTGTTTTTAAGTGAGTTTTTTTTTCACCAGATTTCGGTGTATTTAAATCAAATATTTTTTATTACAGTTATAGAAGAATCCACTAAATATTTATAATATTTATGTACGTAAGATTCATTTAGGAGCCATTGATGAAAAAAGTAACTATGATTTTTTATGTTTCTTACAAGTAAAGTGAGGTTAAGGCTGCTACGCTCTTTTAGTTTAGCTTGTTTTTACTTTGTTAAATTTTAACAGTTCAATGTTATAGTATCAGAACAGCTCTGTTAATAGCAATTGGTATATCTTTAGTCTTTTTTTTTTTTTTTTGTTATTAAAAAAAAAATTAAGTAAATCATGTAGAAAATCTCCAGGGAACTATCTTTTTATTTGCTTGCCCAAACATCAGAGCAGAAATTTCGCGCCAATTTTTATTTATTGGAGCTTCCTGCAGTCTTCGAAAATGTATTCTGAATTCTGGTTCATTGAACACATATTTGGGAGTTCTTATAACATCAAAATTATATTAACGTTTGTTGGAATGTAATGATGATTCATACGCGAAAATGCGAATCGTTTAAAATAGCAAATGATTTTATTAAGTTTTTGCTTTCAATAGATGTCTGTGTTGTGTGCATAATTGTATTTAGATACAACCATTAAATTAATGGTCACAATTTTGAACTCGTATATTAAAGTAATTTAAGTATTTAATTTTGTTTTGTTTGTTATGTAAAACATATATACAACTTAACAATATGTTTTTTCAGGCAAACTTCATAATGGTCGATTGACATCTTCATTGAAGAAAAACCAATATTTTGTTGTGGTAAATCTACTGGCATTGAATTTGAAATGTTCGGATTAGTTGACAATTTATGAGTACAACCCAGGCGTTCATTTTTAGTAAAGTGGATGATGTGAGTGCTTTATACCAAATAGGTTTTTTTTTTTATTTGTGATTTTTGCTATGGAAGAAAAAAAGCCCAGCAATCAGTATTCGCAAGTTATTTCCAATTGCCACTTTTTGGAAAACAACGTAATCACATCATCTTCTAAAATATTCGAAAGAAAATTTTTTGTTTTTTTAATTCTCGAGGAAATAAGGAAAAACGCATAATAAGATGTTGACCGCGTCGAGCTTTCTAGTACATTGCGCGTGTAGCAGAAATTTGCCAAAAATTTACAAATTTAAACCAATTGAAATGACTTGTTCAATTTTGTTGTTATTCTTGATCGTTATTAAATGCTAGTGAAAGTAAATTTGTGCCTTAATCGGCTTGACTAGTGCCCACAAAGCTGAGGATATATACAAATATTTTTTGAAAAGAAACAGGCAGTCTCTCTGCTCAGTCAAATTAGGAGAACGCCGAATTTTGCGAATAACGCACAATCCGTGCGCGTAATATAAGTTGGACAAGTTTGAAGATACCCTTCCAGACCTATTCTAGCAGATAATAATCTGCCTAGATATAAATGTGAATGTGTGTTTACGAATAAGTCTTCTTCGCTCACTTTCTATTAACAAACTCTCCATGAAGAATTGCTACAAACTGCATATTATTTAATGATAATATTAGTGTTTAAATATTTCAAATTGTAATCCATGATAAAACCATCATAAAAGTGAATAAAGTCTGTCGGCTTTTTATATCATCCTTAGGCCTTTTCACGAGAGTGAGTGGGGAGGAAATACTGTCAAATCCAATCTGTAATTCTCTGCCCATGCAATGTTTATAAAGAATGTGCTTACATGACATCCTTAAGTTAAATTAACTCTTGAAATTACATTTTTTGGGACGCAGTATTCCAAAGTATGCATGCTATCGTAACTTTTCATATATACATATATATGAACACAATAATAGAAAGAAAGTGCTATCGGCGTAAGTTACCCTAGTCTATAAATGACGTTGAGAGTTGTTTATTCTAATTTTTTTTCTTGATCTTCAATGTTTTCTTTTATCTAAACATTCGTCTCTTACTTTTGATAAACATCTGCTAGGATTTTTTTCAATTTTAATAGTCTCGTGCTTTACATATTTCTTAGTTTTTACGTAAAACAACAAAAACTAAATGTCTAAACGCCTCTTATACCCAAACAACCCTGATAAGTGAAGAGTGGAGGGCAGCTATTATCGTGAAACAGCTGTGAGCGTCAATTTTTAAGAAAGCACACAGTCTTGCTCTCTCGGTCCTTTTCTTCGTATCCTACTATTTGCTTGGACATTCCCGCTTTTTTGATCAACTAAAACAATCACAGCTTTTTTTATCCTTTATTGCTTTCTTCTCTTTATGCAATGTTTCGAGTTTTCGAGTTTGGTTTAGTAATTCAAGCTAAGAATTTTATTGCAAAGTATCAGTCTGACTTACTCCTCGTTGAGGAGAAGAACGTTTTTATAATTCAAATAAAAATTTGTTGTGGCAATAAAAAGGAAGAGGGAAACAAAACAATTAAAAATAAAAACTTAAAAGAACAAAATATTACATAAATTAAAAAAAAAAATAAAGTGCGATAACATAAAAGAACAAAGAAAATATTTTTTTAGAAAAGGGAGTAAAAGGAGTAAGAAAACTACATTTATTATAAGACTAGTCTTCTGAATACATACCGAATATAAATATAGGACAATGCGAACATCAATTTTTAAATATCATTTGGGTCATTGATCCACGACTAACCATCATTTTTAACCTGGAATGCTTATTCACGTGAATCTTAGTAGTAATGGCATCGGAATTCATATTCCGTTCTGATAGAAGCTGCAAGACATTAAATAAAATAAAATATAAATTTTTTCAGAGCTGATTTTGGCTTTCCGATTGGTTTATGAATATTTCTGAGAAGGGAGGATTGCGATAAAAATTAAAGTTTAATTGTGAAATTCAACCGGTAATACAATTTTTCAATTTCATCAATGAAATTTACAGACAAAATTCACGAGGACTTTGAAGATCAAGCTACGCGCAAGAATATTTGCAGTAGACACTAAAGCGTCCGTGGTGTATATATTTTTAAATGTAAAAAATAATAAAATTTGATATAAATTTTATAAAAACATAAAGGAGTAATTTTCAGAGAAAAGATACTTTCTCGTTCAAGTTTAGCTTGATTCTTTTTAAAAGCTATGCTTACAATAATCTTGAAAATAGCCCTTAAAGCTTTTTTCACGCAACCGACTCGTTCAATTTTATTATTTATTCCACAATATTCCTGAAAATAAGCGTCAGACCATCAATTTTAAATGCAGAAAATCGGTCAAGCCGGTGGCATGTTAAATCCAATTATGTCACTAATCAATAAAACACAACAAGTTGTCACACGTAGTTGCGAGGATCGTTAGACTACTTCTCTGCGGTTTTTACACTTCCAAACGTGATAGTTTCGCTTGTTTAGATGTTTAGCCAGATGCATGTTAAAATTTAATTTCCACGAACTTTCATTAGTTTGGTGTGTGTGCAGGTGTGTACCGATCCATGCCTAAAATATTTTCGTTTTTGGTTGCAATCTGACCTTAAAAGAGATCCTTTCTTTCTGGATTAAGTTCCTTCGTTGGATTAAATGCAATTGTCTTTGACGAAATTGTAATTACAATTTTAAGCAAGGGAGAAATTCGCCCGACGTCGTCATCATATTGCGACATAGCGAAGATTTTAGTTTAAAGGCTTCTTAATATCCTTCTAGAACAAGCAAATTATTTCACGATGTGGGCTGCATCATCTCGTCGTCTATTGAAAAGTAAGCTATAAAGCGTTGTAAGATTTTATGAACTTTACGTTAAGTTACTATTTATCTCCAAAGCATCCTCATTTTGATTTTGTTAATGGTTTCCGTATCGGATGGTTTTAATAGCCGAAAAGAGAAAAGAAATCTCACCATTCGGCGCCGCCAACTGTTTCCGCAAGAATGTGCAATCACACGGTGACCTTTCTCTAAGATTTTTAGCGACTTCAGCGTGAAAATTGCAATGAGAAACTAAGAACTTGGACGCATTTTTTTTGTTGGAAATCTGGGATAACAGTCAGAATTGGAGAACACACATTGGCAACGCACACATTTGAAATAATTACTTTTTTAATGTGCAATCGGTTTAATTCAAAATTTAATCGCGCTCCGGAATATCGGTGGATAGGAGGTTTTTTTGTCGATGATTTTTCTCTCTCTTTTTTAATACTTTCTCTGATGGATTCATAAATATTGTAAACCATTTGAATTTGTAATTGTATATGCAACGCATTCCATTTGTCTTTATTGTGAAAAGTATTTCATGATTCGTTTTTTTCTCTCGTTTCTATTGCAGTTCAGCAGCCAATAAACTTTGTTATCTCCAACTTGATCCTTTAACGTGTTACGTATTGTAAGGGAAAATGTCTCAAGAAGCTGATATACCAACCTTTAAATGTGTTTTAGTTGGCGATGGTGGTACCGGTAAAACTACGTTTGTAAAACGCCATATGACGGGTGAATTTGAGAAAAAGTATGTGGCTACACTTGGGGTGGAAGTACATCCGCTCATTTTTCATACTAATCGCGGAGCTATTCGCTTTAATGTTTGGGACACAGCTGGCCAAGAGAAGTTCGGCGGTTTACGTGATGGCTATTATATTCAGGGACAATGCGCTATCATTATGTTTGACGTAACCTCACGCGTAACATACAAGAATGTACCCAATTGGCATAGAGACTTGGTTCGCGTTTGCGAAAATATTCCAATAGTGTTGTGTGGCAACAAGGTGGACATAAAAGACCGCAAAGTTAAAGCTAAGAGTATTGTATTCCATAGAAAAAAGAATTTACAGGTGAATAATCTAAAAAAAAGAAGAGCAACTCTGAATAAATTTTCTTTATAACATGTTTTTTTTATTCACATTTATAGTACTATGACATCTCTGCTAAGTCGAATTACAATTTTGAGAAACCCTTCCTATGGTTAGCGCGAAAATTGGTGGGTGATCCGAATTTGGAGTTTGTTGCTATGCCAGCGTTATTGCCGCCTGAAGTCAAAATGGACAAGGATTGGCAGTTGCAAATTGAAAGAGATTTGCAGGAGGCCCAGGAAACTGCCTTGCCGGACGATGATGAGGACTTGTAAACAAACCAATTTACCCATTATAATTACAATTTCTTTGTATATTATACTTAGATTTTGTATATTATATTAGAATTATCGAAAAATTATATACAAATAAGAAAAAACATGAGAAAAACCGAATTAAAACTGAAAAATTTTAAATTTAAAAAACCGATAAACTGAAATTTACGAACGACAGTTGACGAAAGACAACAAGAGAAGATCGAGATGAACGATTATCACGCTAAACATCGAAAAAAATTGAATGCGGAAACGTAACGAGATTATTGAAATTTTCAAATAATTTTTGCTGCTTCTTTTTTTTAACTTGTCTAGATTCGTTAAGTTGCTATTATTACAAATATATTAAATACAAAAAAGAAAAAAACCACGTTTGTTAAAAATCCTGACAATTATTCGATTTCTAATCGACTCCGCCTTGTTCCATTCATTTTCATTCATTTCATCATATTTTCAAGAAAATTTTTTAGAATTTGAACCAAGTTGCAAAATAGATAAGGAGTTGAGTTAGATTGACCTTTTATTACGCCGGTCGATCCTGAGAATTTCCTGAATCTATTCAACCTTGTCTGTCCGTCTTGTGTTCTCATCTTCAATATTTGGGATATTTCGATAAAATTTGATACATTGACGTTTCTCAGCCCAAGAACAAACGCTGTTGAAAATGGTTCAGATCGATTACCGTATAACGCCCTATATTGGAAAGCCATTGTATGAAGAAATGTGGGGTAGTGTAGCGTACTTAATGGCGACCTGTGGCCCGCTATATTTATTTTTATATGTATATAGGATGACATGCACCGAAATAATAAAATCTCAAAAGAGATTATTACGGACGTTTGTTATGAAGTAGTAGTAACGCTGTTAAATCAGCTTTTAATCCTTGCATTTTCATTCTCGTTGTTTGTATGGTCAAAGATTCTGTAAATAGTTTCTTAACGTGACTTCATATTCTCTCAAAGGTTTGTAAAGCAGAAGCGTATACAACTATATCTTTAAGTGAATGTACGCTATGGTATAAATAGAAGTGTATATGTACGAAGAGAATCAACCAGTAGATATGTGTGTAGCAAATATAATTTCTTCACATCGTAGAAATTTATATTCGCCAAATGCTTCGACAAATGTCAATGTAAATTTTCATATCCGTGAATATGAAAAATTTGTTATCATTAAAAAAAAATGTTGTCGGAATAACTTATCTCTATCTCATTTACTTATTATTTGTATATTTACTTTTTTTTTTGTCTACACGTTCGTATTTGATATGTTTTATCCAATTTTTCATATAATACCTGAGTTATTCTGTAAGGCGTCGACTCATATTATATTTTTATTAGCCTTAGATGCTAGTGCTTTAAGACTTTAGTCTTAGAATGTATTCTCTGGCTAAGTTTATATAATAATAATAATTATATATTTTTATTACATATATACATATCTTAACAGAACATGACAGATCTGAAGAGAAAACCCTGATAAAACCCATAATCCCGAGTGTGATATGAGAGCTTGGGGACGAATGGCCCTGCGTGACTGCGGCTCTGATCGGTGTACCCCAAATACCTAACGACCTCTGGGAAAGCAATCAGCTCCTTCGAGATATAAGGGTTCTGTGTCGTTGGAATATTTTCCCATTTCTTTCAGCCCGACTTATGGAGGCTCAAAATCAAAAAGTTCGAGGTAATCTTCAGCAAGACGCACCTTTCATACTCGCAGAGAAAACACAAATTGTTCCAATGTCTGGGTCTGAAGGTAACGAAGGGAGGGGTTAAATCAACTGCTGAGGTCTGATAAGATTCAAGGGTGGGAACGGGGAAGGCCGCGGCAGGAAGAAGAAGCTAAGTGGAGTCGGCAGTCACTGTCTCAAAGCAATGGTAAACATCGGCACGGGCCTGGAAGAGACGCGTGCATTCTCTGATAAGCCCAAACCCCGCTACCGGCGATGAGGGCGATAGGATGTACAACTCTTCGCAAGACGCAGTAATCAGAAGCACAGGAAAGTTAAAGAACGCGCATCGAAAGTCGCATTTGAGCAGTCCCAGAAGGAAAAATTGCAAGCACTTTAGTTGCATCCAGGTGAACTTCCATCACGCTAAGGCCGCTTCATCGGTTCCCAGCAGGAGATTTACAAACAACGGTGTGTACGTAGCCCTCATCCAAGAGCCTTGGATAATTGCAGGTACCACTCTAGGCCTGCCTAAGAAAAGTGGAAGGTTGGTTAATAACGCCCAATATGAGCTGCGAAGAATTGCCTCGCTTATTACCAACAACATAACTCTCTTCCCACTTTCATACGTTATATCGGTGGATTTGGTGATATGGCATTCCCTGATGGGAATCGTCGAGTCATTATAGTCTTCGTATATTCTTCCTCATAGTATGGAAGAGGCTAAACTTGAAGCGTAAACGCTCCAGTCAACCATGCAAAAAGCCTACCCAAAAAGCTGTCCTTTAAGGACAAAGAAATCCAAAAGGATTGTGCCTTGGTGGAATCAGAGACTTCAAAATCTCATAACCCAGGGCAGAATATTCTTCAACAGAGCCAAGAAATACGGTGCTTGGATTTTCTATCAAAAAGCCCTCACCAAACCTTCTTCCAGAATTGGCGCTTCTTCAAAAAGGCGTATTCCGAATTTCAGACGCTTTACGACTAAAATATCAAGAACGTCATTGACTATTTAAGCCACCAGAGGCCGCCCTCAAGGGGATGTACTCTCTCCTCTAATCTGGACCTTAGTCATAAACGAGCCACTGGAAAAATTAAATGATCGTGGATTCTGAACACTGGATTATGCAGACACCTTAACAATAGCCATGGTGAGCTGGTATGAGCAAACAATAATTGAACAAATGCAAAGAGCTCTGCGCATAATCCAAAATTGGTGCCAAGACAAATGTCCCCCAATCCTCATAAAACGGTCTTGGTTTCTTTATCTACAAAAAGGACATTTTCATTAAGTAACGTATTCCTAAAAGACGTTGAGCTCATTTGCTTAGATGAGGTGAAGTATTTGGGCGTCATATTTGACAAAACCCTAACTTGGAATCCTCACATGAAACATACACACCCTTGATATTTCGAGAAGAAGCTTATGCAATCTCTTCATGTGCATCAAAATGTTTAAAAAGATAATGCAGGAGAGAGCTAACCGGCATTAATTTCAGCAGTCAGGCTGCTCTAAAAAATCTACGGTTCGGATTGATTAATACATCAATGTTTGTTTGCCAAACACATTTTGCCACACATGACATAGCGCAGAAAAAATTAGTTGAGATACTTTTCCTTGTAGTTCAAATACGTGAATCATTCCTTTCAAGAATTCAGAATATGTAGATATGGATTTAAGTGATACGTGCGGCTCCTGACACTAATGAGCCAGTGGTAGGGAATTTGAAAGCGATAGCTTCTAAAATATCGGGAATGGAAAAAATATGTTCCAACATAATAGACGTAGTTATAATTAGGAAAGCTTTGACACAAAAAGAAGAAGATGACATAGTGGATGGTTTAGTAGATTTAGAGAGTGTGAATAGAGTGTTGGACATTGGAGCAAAGTCTCTTTCCGTAATGATCAAAGGCGTTTGCTCCCAGTGGAAGTAGGTATTGCAATTCTTTGTATCTGAAGAGGTGTCAAAAGGGGAGGATATGAAAAGTATTTTGTTAGAATCGATTTTTTTAAGGAACGATCAAGGATTGAATGTCTGGATAATAGTGCGCGATCAAGGCAGAAATAATTTGCTACTGCTCAGCGGATCATCGATACATCAAACACAATGAAGGAAAAATATACTGCATACACGATTATTGCCGCTTAATAAAATCGCCAAAAAAAAAACATTTATTAGGCCGAGATATAGAAACAACAGACGATAAAGCTTTCACCGATGCCTTGAAAGAAGCATACCAAATAGACATTAAAAGTGATTATGCTAACTTTAATACTCAGTTAATGTACTAATAACAGTAACGGTACGTGGGCTTGGAATATTTTTGGACAAGCAGTAATTTAAAATAATTGCTAGCGCGCCTAATGCAACACGTCGGGAATGGTTTGAAAAATTGCATACAAAATTTCCCAATGAATAGGAAATGTAGTAGAAACTAGAAAGAATAATCATAACAAAAAATGTTGGCCAATAAATAGATAGATATTTAAAAAAACACTAATGCTTATCCATAAAGCAAATTTACTTATACAAAAAAATTTTCGCATCAAAAACAGCCAACCACAGAAAAAGCAAAGGTTGAAAATTCTATTGGTTATGTGAAGGCACCCACAATCGAATATAAGCACTTCTATCATAGCGCGAATGCACTTACATCTCAAACTCACATCTATTCAATACGTCGTACTATAGCATACACATGCTTATATTTAATGCAGTCACAACAATCTTAGCGAAGCTTTAGTGGTCATAGAACTCATAAATTTGAAATATTTTACAGCTGTGATCTATGTCGACTTTTTTGTTCTGAAAAGCTTATTGGGAATCGAAATTAGAACGGTCTAAAGAGGCCGGGAGAAAACCTGCACTACTGCTGTACAAGTAGATACCATTTTACATGGAACAAATATTCTTAAACCATAAACAAATAGCTTTGGATGTCTGTAAGTGCTATTATTTGCTACTTACATGCTCGTCATCGTCAAAACAAGAAAATATTATAAAATAAGTATCGTATGGCGATGCGAAAGGTTTTTGCTCGGACAGGAAGCACTCTTGCCACTTAAGATTAAGGTAGTTAAACATTGGTATGAAATTAAGTATACATTTTTCTTTTTATTTTAGTATGTTAACAGTCGGATCATCCTTGACTTCAAAATATCACGGTCTGTCAAGGATCTGTTTGCAGCTTGGTCGCAGGAAAATCAAAATAATGTCCATAACATAAAATAATGAAAACAATAGATAAACAAGAATGTCTTTGAAAAAACGAATGTCGTACGAATAAATCGGAAAAGTAAAATAAACTAAAAGCTTATATGAAATAAAAAAGGTTTATACATTTGAACTTTAATTATTGATACATTTCCTCCTCTCTCGAATACTGTGATGGAATCTCAACCCTGTTCTAGTTTCAATCTGAGCCGTGCATGTAATATCGTTAGCAGCAATATTCAAAATCATATGCGATCAAATGAAGATTTTTCTCATAGGCGTTATTTTTTCCCCCTTTTAGAATATAATGGATATGAGAAATTCAGAAATAAAGTTAAGAAAATTCGGTAAACCACACAATTGAAAAGAGATTGTGTCATACCGAAATCGGTAAGTTATTCGAAGATACTGTGTTTTTATTGAAAATAACAAATAAAACGTCATATATAGTTGATGGAGCCACCATATCGCAATGTTTTTGGGGGATATATGACACGAGACAAATGAAATTATCTAAGTGGACAAAGCCGCAATTAGAATCTCCGAGGATAAAGTATGCGTAATGTCGGTTCCAACCGTGCTGCCGGTTGCAAATATCCCAATATTGCCTTCAAATTTCCCAAAAACGTATGGAAGATCCTGCATTCAGTTTGAGATCGGAGATCAGCCAATAAAATCGTACAATATAAACTAAAAACACTTCTGCCTTATGGGCTCTTTGTCCATTACTTATATATACATTTATCAGTTATAAAGGTGAAAAGTTCTATGGATGATTTTATACTATTTGAATAAAAATGCAAAAAACAGCCATGCCTACCTAATATAATAGAGTATTGAAATTTTTTTGCTTATTTGATGGTGAAAAGTATAGAAGATTCGGCCACAACAGAATTCAATTTTATTACTTGTTATTTATCGTTAATGTTGCTTGTAAATGTATGTGGGTATGTTTCTAAACGTGGGCGCACCTACAGTTAAGACATTTAAGCTCTTCCCACATGAAAGCTTTGCCCGCTTACCAGGCAACATAAAGAATCTCATTTATCTCATTTACCATGTCGTTTAAGAAATAAAAATAAAGAAGCTAACATAAATACAAGGAAACAACATAAGATTTAAAAAATTAACATAAAAAATATAAAAATCATATAATGTGTAAATCAAAAATTCAAATTTTATAATGATAATGTTTTTGTTGCACTCTCTATAGAACTCGCAATACGAATGCAGTGTGTGCAGTTGTATAAATAATCGTAAATATAAAAAGGCCAAAGAAAAAAGGAAATTTACTGAAAATATAAAAAAAAAAACTTATGAGAAGAAAACTAGAAATAAAATGCAAAAAAACTATTCGTACTAAAAGAATATTTAGATGAAAAAAAAGGTAAAAATTCATATTATAAATTTATTTACTGCTTTCAAATGTTTATGATCAAAAAAATCGGGATTTTTTAAAATCTTTTTTGCAAAAGCAACCCAAGTTAGAAGTGCTAATTCCGCACCGTTTTTGACAAGTTCTTTGTTCGCATTGTATATGGAGTGTGAAGAGAACACCCCTAACAGATTTAACAAAATTAAAATAATACAATGTAAAGAGAATATTTGAGAAATTGTGATCAAAATAAAACTTTCTTGCAAAAATAAAATTTTAAAAAATTATATTTTTACTTTAAAATATATCACCTTTATTTCTTTTTTTCCTACTTTATTTGTTTATACAATTTTTGGGGTGCATTCTTTTATTTGCATTTTTCCATAAAAAGTTATTTAAGGTATCAATCTTGACGTAAGCTAATTGAAATTGAACAGCTTTTCATGAATGATCTATGCTTAAAATTTTTTATATACAAATATTCAGTGCTTTCAATGTGACCAACTTAAATTTCAAACCTTGATAGGACAAACTTTTTATTTTTTACATTAAACATCAAAAGGCTGAGGTACTACTATTTTTATTATTTTTGATCATAATTATATATGCGCAACTTTTCAATATATATAAGTGTCTATTGTGTCGGCTTATGTTAATCAATTGAAGACATATTGATACGTATCGCTTAAATATTGGTATCTGACACTTAAATAACCAATATGAATATGTATGTATGTATAAAAAAGCGTGCAGGCATTTTTATTCTTCAACTTCCTAATTGTATTGTTCAGGATTTATCTGAAATGAATAATGAATTACAAAAGCAATAAAAGATATCTAAAAATTAAATTTAGTTTTTCATTCCTTCTAAAAATGCAGTCTTCAAACATATACTATGTGGTAGCAAACATCACATAACAAACGTAGACACAGAGTAGTTTGATTAAATTTACATCGCGTTGCCAACTTGATTCGTTAATTAAATACAATTCTGTATGTATAGACTATAATATAATACTTTGTACGAGAAAACTCATTTACTTTCCGGTCGTCAACGAGGTGAGTCGTGTCTTAATATTAATAGAGAACGAGATCTGATTAAAGAAAAAGATATTTTGTGGACTTGTGAGTGTGACAAAATAAAGAAATTCTTAGACGAAACATGGAAGGTGGTGCTAAGAATGATGTTAATGGCGGTGCACCTTTGCCTCAAAGGCCACCTAAAAATGTACAAGGAAATAAAAATTTCAACAAAAATCCATCACAGGCTACTGACTCGCCTATGGACAAAAAGCCACGTTTCATGCCAAGTGTTGGTCCCAACAATCAAAGCGGAGGTGGTAACCAGAATAAAGGATTTGGTGGTAATAAAGGTTTTGGTAATCGCAATCGTAATCGGGGCAGCGGTGGTAATAACCAGAATAGAGGCGGAAATTTCCAAAACCAAGTAAGCCTAAGATATTGAATAATATAAATTATTGTTGCATCAAGATTTTGTTTTGAGTAATTTCAAAAAACGTGAGAAAAAATTTTTTTATGTATACTACAAAATGGCCGTCATCTCTAAATTGTGTCTGCCATATTGATTGAGAGTTGCCATTCTCCATCTTTTGACAATTTACCACTTCGCAGAGTTGCGTTTTAAACATATAAAGTTTCTTTCCCGCTATTTCTGCCTTAAATGAGTGCTTTTGTATATATGCGACAATGAAGAATTAGCAACTTTGTTGTAAATGTTGCAAAGAATAAAAGTATAAATTCGATTGATATATATTGACATTTAATAATTGATATGTACGTGTGTGCGTTGAGATTTTCTAGAGAATTATATACAACCATTTTGACAGGTTGCCTATCAGTAAATAATTCGTTTTTCTTCTCCTTGGCAGCAAGAGCAGGATGACCCTATGCAAGACCAATCGCATCAGAATCAGCCGCCGTCGAATGCAGATTGCGGCAATGACGATGTTGTCATGATGCCACCGCCGCAAATGCAAAATTTAAATCAGAGCAGACAAAATCAAGGTGGGGGTGGCGGTGGTAACCGTGGTCCCGGTGGTGGTAATCAAAGACGCGATCGCAGTCGTAGTAGTGGTGGAGGCAATCGTGCTAGCATGGGAGGACCAGGTGGTCCTGGTGGGCCTGGACGTAACGACGATTTTTTTATTGGTCAACGTTTGAGGGCTATTAGCGGTCCGACACACGAGCTGCCAGCTATTGAGAATACAGAGGAAACAAAATTTTCGGGACGCAACCGGCTTTATGTAGGCAATCTTACAAACGATGTAACGGAAGAAGAGTTACGTGAGATTTTCAAGCCATTTGGTGAAATTGGTGAAGTTTTTAGTAATCCAGACAAGAACTTTGCTTTTCTTAAATTGGATTATCATGCAAATGCTGAGCGAGCTAAACGCGAATTAGATGGTACTATGCGCAAAGGTCGCATGTTACGTGTACGCTACGCTCCCAATGCAACTATAGTTCGAGTTTCAAATCTTACGCCTTTTGTATCTAATGAATTACTTTATAAGTCATTTGAAGTGTTTGGTCCAGTAGAAAAGGCAAATGTTAACGTTGATGATCGCGGCAAAACCACTGGTGAAGGTATAGTTGAGTTTGCAAAGAAGTCTTCAGCTAACATGTGCTTACGTTTCTGCAACGAGAAATGTTACTTCTTAACCGCATCTTTACGGCCATGTGTAGTGGAGCCGTTCGAGGCGAATGATGATACGGATGGCCTGCCTGAAAAGTCGTTAAATAAAAAAGCACCAGAATTCAATCAAGAACGCAGTGTTGGACCACGTTTCGCTGATTTGGGAAGTTTTGAGCATGAATATGGCACGAGATGGAAACAGCTGCATGAGTTGTTTAAATCAAAACAAGAGGCATTGAAACGTGAACTTAAGATGGAAGAAGAGAAACTTGAGGCACAAATGGAGTATGCACGTTACGAACATGAAACGGAGCTGTTAAGACAAGGTAAATAAGTAGATTTATTTTCTTAAAAACTATATCAAACTTATGGATTAATACACTATAGAATTGCGTAAACGAGAATCAGATAATGAGCGCAAGAAAATGGAATGGGAAATGCGTGAAAAACAAGCTGAGGAAATGCGTAAGCGAGAGGAAGAACAAATGCGTCGTACTCAAAATGAAATGCAGTCACGTATGATGCGACAAGAGGAGGAAATGCGACGACGTCAGCAGGAGAACACGCTGTTTATGCAAGCCCAACAACTGAATTCTTTATTAGATCAACAAGAAGGGGGTTTCAGTGGCAATTGTAGTAACTTCGACAATTTCGGTGGAGCTGGGGCAGGTGGTAACAATAATTCATCGCCCTTCGATTTCAGAGGTATTTATCATATTAATATATGTAATTTTGATTCTGCCTTGAATCTCTGCCTTTTAACAAAAAATTGAAAATTAGTTCAAAATCATTTCGTCATATGCGCAAATTGCAGCCAAATGCTAAAACTACTAAGTCTGTGCGCTTTATCATTACCCGAAGCGTTGACATTTAAATACTAATTCGTTGTGCAAAAGTCTTGGTCGATTTCGCGGTATCCGTTCGTTTGTTTGGTATTGAAAACAAGTAGTAATTAGTGCCGCGAATGAAATGTGAAAAGTGGAAATATTTTATGCAGTAAGACTCGTTATTGCTTTAAAAAAGGAGTTAGTCTTAAAGAATATCATATTTTTATCAAGTGCTTGCACCTAGTACCTCATAATAATCATTAAAGATGTAAATCGAGGCTACATTTCTATATAGACATGTTATGCATACATGTGCTGCTTTTAAGTGATTTTTCGTTATATTGCAAGACTGTCACATCGGTTGCGTACATTTTTTAGAAAAATGGTATCTAATAGAAAGGCTACGAAATGATGATCCAACGAAAGCCCTCATATAGAAAATCTCTTGGATATGCAGCATGGTGATCGCATAAATTATATATGATGTGTGTTACACTCTTGCGTTTGGTGTAAAAAATTTATATTATACAGGCTCTACCAACTAATATAACAATCTGCGAACATGTTGGTTCGCTTATTTATTTAATATCTCTATAATAGTGACTACATCAGATTTTTTATGAACACTCGCACGCTTTGTATATGCATCCACAAACGTAACGGTGCCGTCTCAGGCATGTCGAAATTTCCATGTGAAAATTTCAGGTAAAAGTTCACAACTATAACAATCAGGCTCAATGAGTTCTGCGCAGAATTCGTAAAACGAAAAACTCGTCATATTTTAATTACTTTTAAATTTGTTCTTTAAATCTCTCCCTGTTAAAATTGCTTTAGATAAAAAGACAATTTTTGACAATTACAATATATAGGGAGCATATAAAGTAAGAGAACTCTGTTCGTAAAGTAATTAAGTTCTATGATATGCTGCTAGGTTTTCAAGTATCGTTTAATTCGATTATGACGATGAGCGGCGTATTTCATAATTAAATATCGAACATAATATCTTATAGATTATGAAAACTGTTCGTTCGAGTAGAAATTATAATTTTGATGTCAATCTCAGGTTTCTACAATAATGCCGTCGAATGGTTTTATCATTACTTCTTACACAGACGCTATTAGCATAACTTGTTTTTCCTTCATCCCACCTATAGGTAGAATTGACTGCGTTCGCCGTTCAGTTATCGATAAAAACGTGGTTTTTTAATTGAATGTTAGTTACGGTTAGTGACTAATATTAATAGCTTCATCTGACTTCGATTTTGTATTTCACTTTGCTTCCCACACTTGTTTCACCAAACGTCATCCCTTATATCTTTTATCTTCTTGCGATTTCGTTTTTTTTGCTTTTACGATAGTCAAAAAAACTTCACAGTAGGACCGGTATGTATGTATATGTATAAAAGATGCCGAACTGCTATTATTATTCTTTTTAAAAAGTGTCTTCTCATCATCCACTCGTAAAGGTGTGCTCCCATGTGCACAACAAATTCACCGTTTGCATGCAATGTACACAACGTACAGTTATATTTGACGAGCTTGACGATCATAAAATTGTTTAAAAATACTTCGCACGGTTAAATGTCATTTAAACTAGTAGTCCGTAATCTTCGAGAGTTCGGTTACTGAACCTATTACTTGAAATTGTGCCTATCGCGAATGTGAGCTTACCGATTAATAGCCAATAATATCTCAACCTCACCATTTTCGGGAGAGTTCTAATGATGTCCAATGCCCGTAAACCATACGAAACAATTTATTTTTCTAAATGTTATTTATGAACGACTGGTAAATTCTTCGGTGCACAATTATTAATATTGAGAAATAACTTTATAAAAAACAAAAAACATCTTTCTTAAACATAATTGTCGGCGACATGTTTCAGAACTTTTGAGCATTCTATAGAGGAGTTTATAATAGATGATCCATGCGGTTTAATTGTTGGATTATTTGACTTTCGCACCTATGGACACTACATTCTCAATTTACATCATATTTTTCTTCTTTTGAACAACGTCTTTTAGGTATGAGGTTGCCTTAACAGACCTTGTTGCCTACCGCGGCTCCTCTTCTATTGTGTGACGAGGTGACGGATGATATTAAAAGATTCTGCAGCTTACCACCAAAACTTCTAAGTATAGACTACATAGTCGATCATATTGATTAAAATAAGATCGAATAAATTTTCCCCCATTTTTCTTGTCCGCAACTATCGTGTTTCTATATAAATATTTATACAGCACCTTTGAACTATTGTCTATACTGTGCACATATACCTCGTTTTTCTAGCCGCTCGCCTTCGAAGTGACAATTCATGATCCACCTTGTATTTACATAGAATTTCCAATTTTTTTAGTGGCAAGTCAAGCCCTAACAAAGTCTCATCACAAGCTGCTAATATTGCTACTATCGCTAACACTGCTATTATTACAACCGATTATTGTTACTATGATTAATTACTACTGTCCCTAACACTGCTATTATTACAACCGATTATTGCTATTATGATTAATTACTACTGTCCCTACTGATATCAGCACCATTGCCAATATCTTCTATTAGTATTAGTATCATTAACGCTCCGGTTACTCCAGTTGTTACTACTTTGCTACTACTATTATCAGTAGTACTACTCTTATAATTACCGCTAATTTCTGCTACTATTACTGCACTTCTGCTAACATTTGCACTTCCATTGTTAGAAATAAAACTTTAAATATATATTTAAAGACTATAAGCTATCATGCTTATGCTTTCAGAGCATGTTACATTTACTACCAAACGCATTCAATGGGGATTTTATCTTTATTGTTCAAGAGCAAAAATAAATCTTAAATATATAAAAATATTGTGTATGAAAACGAAGTAAAATTTCATATTTGTTTCTTTTCGGTTTTATATAGATATTAATTAATGTGCTTTTTTTTCATTGTTTTTCACAGGCAACAATAATAGCGGTGGTGGTGGCAATGGCCCAAATGGCCCGAATGGCCCCAGTAATCAGCAGGTACGTTCATTTTTCAATATGTTCAAAGGACGTAGAAATTAGTTGATTTTATTTATTCTATACAACAAAAAAGAAAAAAAGAAAAAAAAGGAAAGAAAATCTGTAAAAACTTAAAAAAGAACAGTTTCACTTTCTCAAAAAACTATTCAATAGCACTGACAAGCATTGTCATTTTAGTAAGCAATCGTTAATTTAGTTCTAATCTATTTAGCAATTTATCATTCAAAAAACGAAAAAAGAAAAAAAAACAAAAAACAGTTTATTTAATTTACGGCAGATTAGCAGCAAAAAATGTCGGTATGTGTCAGGGTGTAGATGTTTTTCTTTTTTTCATTTATAAAAAATTGCACAATTCAACAGAAAAATAAGTTTAATTTCTACATAGATTACACATTATGTTGTTTGATTTAATTATTTTTTTATTTCATTATATTATTTCACCTTTATTTTCATTACTTTTCGAGATATATAAATTTTTTTTAAAAATTTTTTTTGCATTCTTTGTGTTATATATTCAATTGTTTTTGATTATTATTGTTGTGAACAAAAGGCATAATTCCGTTTTCTATATAATTATTATTATTGCTCTAAATCTGTCTCTGTATATAATAAACATTTGTTTAATTTGTATAAAGACTAAAAGAAAATCAATTCTCTTAAACTCTTTAAATGTGAATCGAAATAAGGCGAATTATAACAAGAAAATATGAGGAAAATTCCCAAAATTGAAAGCAATTGCGATATACAATTTTAAACGTTTTCCCTAGGGACGTACAGCAGCTTGCTCTTTATTTCTTTGTCAATTACCATTCTGATCGAATGTTAATGAGATAAATTGATTTAAACGATATTAAATATTCATTAAAATTTAATGACATATTTTTATCATACCGTGCTTGCTTGCTTTACTACTTACTATCCAAAGATTTTTACCTAGAAATTTTTTTCCAATATGCTTGTGTACTTACTGTACGACATCGTTTAGGGAGAAGAGACTTCCATTTCTCTATAATATATTAAGTTAAGACTGAAGTGTTTCCTTTATGGAAATGTATTATACTTGCAATGCAATGCTCGTTGGTGATGATCGGTGAGCGTATCTTGAAAAACATTTGACTCTTCAAAATGTTAAATTTTCTCCTCTCGGATTTTAACTAAAGAAAATGAAAATATGCAAATGTTGCATTTGCTTTTTTTATTCTTTTATTTAATTAGTTTTTCCCGATTACGTTGAAATCATAATGTATTCTAAGAAGTTTTATGTGATTTTTTTTTGGTGGGTGGCAAAATAATTCTTTCAATTACGCTGAAATATTCGTTTAAAACCTTAATATTTTGTTCTGTTTATTAAGCGATATGTAAGCAATTTAAAAAAAAAAAATATATATATATATATTTACATATATATGCAATAAGATTTGCCGATTACTAATTTATTTATCTATGTGAATATACGAAATCATCCAGCTATCTATATATAGATTAATATCTAAAATATTTGAATGTTTTCTAATAAATTATATAATGAAAGTGAAACGTGAACCGGAGACAATACTTTTGCCTTTGCAATTGAATTCGTGAAAACAGTATGTAGCTCTTGTATATAAGCATTATCTAAGAAAATGCCACATTTTATATGAAAATTCTGTGCTCTCAACTTTGTTAACTTAAGCTAAGATATTACTATGTTTCGTAAAGCCTAAATTTTCCATTTGTAAATCAAACAATTCACAATAGACTTTTCGATTTTCTAAAAATGTAGAATTTTATTAACACGTTGGGAGGGATATTTTACACAAAGTCTACGGATTCTCTCATGCACAGACATACATATCAGAGCGACGATCGGCCGGATCAGAGCTTAGATCTCATATTAATTTAATTCTTTGATCGGATTATTTAAAATTTCTGTGCGTATAATTTTTATTTATATGTTGTACATATCATCCAACATAGGGCGATTTGTGCGTTTTTGATTTGATGAACTACTGCTGTCTGCCCCTGCCAAATTGTTTTTGGGATGGGCTATTTGAGGACTTGTATTCTTATAAGCGGCGTTTAAATTATTAATTCGTCGTTATAAACATTTTTTATTCGCACTTCGATAATCTAATCGGCTTTTATCTGCTGTCCAAAATTCTGAAATGTGTATATTACTGCGTAATAGATTTTGAAATCAAAAGCAAGTAAGAATATAGTCGAGCAAGGCCTACTTTGTACTTTGTATAATTGTTCATTTGTTTTCGCGTTAAAATGCCAGAAAATTATACGTCGTTGATTACCTCTCTAGACACCTAATGTTTACAGTAACCTTTTTATAAAAGAGAGAGTCTGAAACGTTAACTGGCGTGGTCTAAATTTAGCAAAATTAATCCTCTTATCAAAGATCTCTATTATTATTCAGCGAGCTTTGTTCATGTGGAAATTTGTTGCCATGCAAAGAAAGGTTTACTTGGGATAAGCTTTTAAATATGGTACAATTGATTTTTATGTCGGACTACGAGACTCATCTTTTTACATAGAAATATGGACTCAAATTTTGGGGTGTGTTTTATGGTCCGAAGGTAACATTAAATAAATATTTTTTCAATCAATCGTCGCCTAAATTTCAGATACGTGACGGTACGATAACAATAGTTCAGATTAAAGTAATACCGACGGTGGCATTGACGAGATGAGGGATAGTACCAAGAGTGAAGATGAACTGAATATTGCTCGTACGAGAAATGTTTTCATCCGAAGTAGTAAATTTGATGTGCGCCTTACAGGGTATCATGGACTAATTCTTGCTGTGAAATATTAAAAATTAGATTGTAATCTAAGTTGGATTGTGTTGCCGTGGGAAGGCAGGCTTACCTTCTGTAGGAACAATTATATCTGTCAAATATATAGATATATAGACTTTTGCCGGAAAATCTTCAAAAATTGTAATTTTTCCATATCGAGAGAATTATGGTAGAAATGATTCAATCCGATTCAATATATTTTCAATGGGGTGTAATTTTCGTGGAAAGTATCGCCGCGACATGCTTAGGTCGATTCAGGAAATGATTCCGCATCGATTGCCATAACAAAAAGGTGCGTCCTTCGTAATTACTTGTTCCGTTTTAAATATACTCTGTACTCTGCAAGTGCTGTACGAAACAACAATGCAATGAAATCTAAAGTAAAGTAAAGACAATATGTGTCAGATATATGTTTTAAAGATCCAATAAAATGTTCTACTTATGCTCTGTGTCTTCGATCCATGTCGCATATTTACAGTTTTAGTCGTGAAGATTCAATCCTTTCCACTCCAATGGCGCATTTCTTATACCAACTCTTCTCCTATACTATATTTAAAATTATGAAGTGCTTTTTTTCTTTCATTTTACATGCTATAATACGTCTCTTTATTGGGATCTGGTCCATTTCCTCACTCAGACCATAATGTAATTTTACATTCGTCCTTAGTTTCTAATACAAAAAAAAAAGAAATTTCCGTACGCCGTACGTTCGACTGTTTGCATTTGAGAATATCCACCTAGTTTCTCAATACTTTTTTTTTTTTTTTTCTTAACTAATTTAGGCGTCGCTTTTTTTGTTGAAACTTTCTTACAGTCTTGTGGCTCTCCTTGAGATATAAGAGAGAAAGATCAAGTTTTTCAATCTCTACTCTTGAATTAAGCGATATTCCACCATTCTTTTTATGGTTTCATGTAAGACATAAATCGACATAATCATTACGGGAAACACCAAACTCGAATAAAATTGTTGCCAATAATCGAATGAGTTTAATGTTGAAAAGTACGTATTATTGAGATAAACAAGAATATAAGAAATTTATTGTTTGAATTTTTTTCTAGCGGACCACATGAAAAATGAAAAGCATTAGATTGATCTATATTTTTAACGATACAAATTTCTAACTTTGAAGTCTGTTTTTGCCATTATTCCATCGGACAGCCTTTAATTTTTATAAAGCGCCTACTTTAGGTCCTACCCAAAGGTCTACTTTAGAATCGATGCATACATATATATATATCTATATATCTATATGTTTATATTTGTTTCCATGTATACGTTGTTTCGAATCTAAAGTAGACCTTTGAGTACGATCTAAGATAGGATTCTTCATTATCAAAGGGCGGTGCTCTATGACTACACACACTTTCCTTTCCTTATCGAATAAAATGCAGGCTTCCAAGTGCCCTACAAACTTGAGCGCAGAAGTTTCCAACTTCTTAAAAGTGGCGTAAATTTAAGTCAGGAGGCTAGCGCGCTCTCATGACTATTTATTACTTGTCTTATTGGTTTATATATTGATAAACATATATATAATAGGGATGCAATTCTTTCGTGAGAATACGTTATACAGAGCTTCTCAAAATGTCCAATTGTGGACCCCGGTATCGAGTTAAGATTCTTCAACTCTCAGCAGCATTCACGTTAGCAGTTACGGACGTCTGGACAACAGTGTTAAGATTACTAATTGATTCAGTTTTACTGCAGTTTTTTAATTAATCTCCTCACAATTAATGAGGTTAAGTCACTATTCTCATTTCGCGAACCCGTATAATAAACAATATTTTTGCTATGATCCATTTCGCGGATCTGTATATAACAATCGTTTGAAATGCACGCCTAATTCCTTAATTTAATCCATTAAGTTTTAATCCATTGTATTATAGTTCGATTCTTAAAACTTTGAAAACGAATTTAAGAAAAAGTTCTCAGCACCTTATAATAATAATTCGACGACTATATAGTGAAAGAATTGTGAAACATCATGTCTAAGAACATTGTTTTGTTGTATGTTCGTTCACACCATTTCTTAATATTTTGTAATTTCCTACCGTTCACAAAACCAACGAATCCTTCAAATACGAATTGACAATGATTTTCATCGCAAAATGAAAGCACACACGATTCCTTTACTTTCGTAGCCACGCGATTGCTTGACTTTCGTACGCACACAATTCCTTTACTTTCTCTACCGGTGAATGTCAATGAATATATTTTTTTCTAGTTGTATTGACGAGAAAAGCATATCAAAGACCTGATAGGATAGTGTAAACGACCTCTGTGGATGCAGTGCAAGGACTAAACGATTCTATTTTCTCCAACCATTTTTACTTTGTTACATAAATTCACAGCAAACAACAAGCTCGTCTATCTAGTAGCTAGCGAGAGCGCTACCCCCTTGCTTAACAATTACACATGTCAGAGCCAATGTATTTCAACATTTTCCGCTGATTAGGAAGCCAGCCGTCATCCGAGACTGAATTGTGGGTTGTGGTCAGTTTCGTCAATCCAAGTTAGCAGATTGTTCAAGAATTTTTATTCGGCATTAACCCGATATTAACACGAATTTTTTCATAAATTTATCAGTTTAATGAAACGACGTTTACTTGTTGCAAACAATCGTGCACAAAAGCGCAAATGCGGTAAAGCACAGCACAGCACAGCACAGTACAGCACAGCACAGCTCAGCTCAGCTCAGCTCGCTGCACATGCCGCATACGCACTTGTTTTTGTTATTCACTCTATATTTGTTACGATGATGAGCTGAAAATAGTTTGGAAAAATTATTTAATTATCATCATCTTTAATATATGCAAGCAGCACAACAACAACATAACTAAATAATATAATTTTTAATGCAATTACAACATAAAATAACATATATACAGTTGTCTACAGTTGCCTACTATAGAGTCGTGCGCATTTGAGATAATAAGTACAAGTGTTTCGCTTCTATTCATTAACCGAATTCAAGCTTTTTTATATAATTAATTTAACAATTCTGAATATAAATATATATATAAATGAAAATGTATATATCTTTTTTTTTAGTAAAAGACTGTTGTTCTAAGTTTTAATTGGGTTGGAAAAAGGTTCCTCTCAAGAATATTGCTTGCCAGGTTTGGCGGCATAAATGTTATGCGCATAAAATAGAGATTTTTAAAGCTTGATTTTTTTTCTACATTTGCGCTGGTGTTTTGAGACAATTGCAATATTTGTAAAGTTCAATTATATAATATTTTAATATAAAAAAAAATGCATTTTTTTGAAGCGACGTTTTCCTTCGTGTTTTTCTGAAAAAGCAAAAATACGTCGCAAACGCATGCCGCCCCGTACCCTAGATTGAGTGTCATAAGCGCAAAGAAGAAGATGTATGATGAGAAGTGATTTATGGATGGTCCTATTCATCAATCTTCTCTTCTTTCGCATTTAAAATTCGGCCAGCCATTACAAGTCCGAGCAGTATTTGATAACAGAACGGATCGGACATAACCTCAACATTAACTAGTTAACTAGTTTGGGTCATTCATGGAAATACGTTGCCTGCTGCTTACTACAGATACATGCCATTTGTCCATAGCACGTGTGCCGTTTTCGGTACTCTAACAAATTGAATAGAGAATTAATTATAAATATTCAAATAATTTAATAATTTACGTAATTAATTTGAAGAAGCTATGTTTTAATTATATTTTCATATAATGAAGAAACTTTTATTAAAACAATGTACGGTTCATTGGGCCGATCATAGGGCTCTCTTCTCCACACGATTAACAATTCAAATACCCCAATAATAATTAGAGATTGGATGGGGAACCCATAAGTAATCAATTATTTTAAAATGTGAAAAATTATCATCTTTCAAGGAAATTTTCAAGCCCCGTCTTGTATAGGGTTCGCGAAGCGATATAGGACTCAAGGTTTGTCGCCTTCTTACATCTTCTGCGAAAGTGAATGTTTTGGTTCTGAGAATAATGCTCCAGCGATTTAAAAAGATGATGTCAGAGGGAGCGCGATATCCGATAAGTGTGTGCCATGCGGCAAAACTTGTCATTACAATTCTTTTCGCTGTGTGGGACGGAGCATTACAAAAATTTGCAGTGAACTTTCTCGGTAACTATGAATATAACCGCTGTGGTCGTTCCTCCAAGTTTGAACAACTCACGAGTGAATTGAAGTGATAAGCTAGATTTACGAGTCAATAGTGCGGGATTTGATTTGCGAAATGGCCGGTCCATTTTTCAGCTCCGATAACGATTCTATTAACAAATGGATCTCTACGAAATTTGGATATCAATGATCTGAATAGAATTTATTGACGAATGCCCTAATATGGGTGCTGTGACCTTATTGCCTAATTTGCATTCCAAATATCATCTAGGTGTCGTTATAGCATAGTTGACCACGTGCGCGCAAGGTTTCTCGATAATTATTGTCAATTATCAAAATTCAATGGGTCGACCACTTCGTGATCTATCAGAGAGGTTATAACGGCGAGCAGCAGCAGCAAACCTTCTGAACCAACGTTGTGGACACTTGTTGACGTCTCTTATAAACCTCGTAAATTTTCCTTCTTGTGTTAGAGTTGCATTAGATCCCGCATCGAAATGCAAAAGTATGCAACGACCAATATCATCCTCGGAAGGTATCGACGACGACATTTTATTATACAATTGTAGAAGAAAATTTGTGCTTTTTAAAATATTTTGAATACAGGCTGCTTTTACGCAAACTATGAAAGAAGGCGGCGTGTACGATCGGTGCACAATTAAAGACAAAACTAATTCTTTACAAATAACTGATTGCTTACGGTTACCGCTAATGTAGCGAAAAACTAGTACTTCTTAAATTACAACTACGAATAAAAGAACTGCTAATCGACTGAAAAATGCATTGAGAGTTAATTGCCAAGACGCGTCTTCAACAGTCCATATCATTACAATTGTAAATATTTAGTTAAAGTAATGATAGCGGCAACACGAGCGTGTACTGACTGAAAAGGATGCACGCGTTATTTTGCTTAACAGACTAATGCGAGCGTGTACTGAAAGGGGTACACGTGTCAGTTTTTTTAACAGACCAATGCGAGCGTGCACTGAAGAAGGTACACGCGTAATTTTTTTTTAAACAAAACATAGGACCGGCGGCATAAGCATCTTATCTTCACTTATCTCGTTACTTCCATTCTAAGGTATCGTAATTTCTTACATTTTAAAAGTTTGTAAATCAATCTGTTGCCAAAACAATTCTCTCAATATATGTATGTATATGAAGTTAAGTGCTACTCTTGATCAAAACAACAGCCTTTCTTACTATTTCGATACCTATTTTACGTGACTTTTTTTTTTTACTGCTCTCGCTACTTGTTGGTGTTGTTTGTTATTCATTATGTTATTACATTGTATGGTAAAAATTGGATTAATCCTAAAGTAACATAAAATAAAAAAACAAACTACTAGTTAATGGTCGTTTACGTAATTTGATTTATTTTAAATGAACAGAACATAAATATTTGGTTTTAAACGAAAATCCATCATATTTTTGGGTGAAGAATAATACTATGCATGTACACAAATACATGGATATATATACTAAAAATAGATATATTATGTTAAGATGCAAATCGAAAATATTATATAGGAGGCGTTGTTAACGAGGACTATGAACTTTTTATCGAATTATGGGAAAAAATGTTCTTGAATTATACGGGGAAAGGAGGAAATATTAAATTAAGGCTAAAACACAATCAAACAATTCTCTGTCGTTTATGCTAATTGTTATTAGTTTTTTCATCATGATGAATGAATATTTTATCTAAATATTTTATTGTTTGACGAGGATTTCGAGAAAAAAAAGCATATGTTGTGTGTGTGTATTGTTGTTGTTCTTGAAATTTACATTTTGAAATTGGGTTAAATTTCTTCAAGAATTTGTATGGTATTAATGCATTTCCTTGCAATTTATCATATATTGCACAAGTGTTTTGTTATTAATATTATATATGAATTCTTAAGTTATAAATCGTATCTGTCTCTTATTTAAGGTGGATAAACAAAAAAAAGATAGGAAACATTTTTTTAGTTTTTTTTTCTTTTTTTTTTTTCTTTCATATTTTTTTATTGCGCTGCTTAAACTAAAGCAACAACGTAATCAATTTGTTGTAAGAGTTTAAAAGTCACATAAAAAAAAGGACTTGTAAGAAAGAGAAGAAGAAGAAGAAGAAGAGAAAAATGCTAAAATTCAATAATAATTCAACAGTGTGAACAGCGAATTACGAGGATTTGGAGAAAAGTTTTTATATAAAGATATAGTAAGCTTTTCTTTAAGCTTCTATTCAGATTGTGTTTGCATCGTTGTTGTTGTTGTTGATTTTTGAAAGATTGTGATTTTGTTTTTGCTTTCATTTTTTTTTTTTTTTATAAAAACTTGACTATTATTCTACCAACAATTTGCCTCCCCTCATGTCTAGGATTTCGGATTTGATTTCGGTGGTAATCAAAATCAAGGTGGCGGTGGTGGTGGCAGCAATAATCAACGTGGCGGTGGTGGTGGTGGTGTTGGCGGTGGTGGCAACAATAACAACAATAATAATGCTGGTAACAACAATCCATGGGAACGCCGCAGACGTTTCTGAGATGAAATGAATATGTGCGACTACTCGGTTGCACCAGACCTTTAAAAATTTGAAGACGAACAGAATACAAAAAAAAAAAAACAAAACAAAAAACAAAAAAAAACAAAAAATTCAAAAAAAAAGCAGAAATAATAAGAATAAAAATACATATAACAAATCCTGTGGTGATGTATTATTGGAAAATTTTCCAATGGCGCCACCATGCGTGTGACTTTAAATATGTGAAATATTATTTCCGCATATAACATAAACATACAATTTTTAAAAAAAAAACTTGATTTTAATCATAACTCCCTCTTAAAAATATATTACACTTAGAGATTTTAGATGAGAAATTTGACTACTGAATAAAATATTGGCAATTAATTAAAATATTTGTCACAAAAAGCATATGCGGGCGCGCAGTATGCACGCTGAAAGCAACAAAAAATAAACAAAAAAAAGCATTCAACAAAAAAAAAAAACGAAACAAAAAATGAAAAGCACTATACATACCATATAATTAATAATTATATTATTAATTTATAACTAATAATTAATTTTGGGTTTTTATTAAATATTATCGAAACTTTACCATAAATACTATGAATGGTATATAATTCCTTCAACGGCAGGAGTATGGATTTCTTATTTTTAGAAAAATTCCGAAGAATCCTTTTTCTCGTTGTCTCGACTATATGTCTCTCGCTGTCTTTCTCTTTCTATCTCTTTCTATCTCTATCTGTCTTCCCCTTCTCTATCACTCTTACTCTGTCTCTGTCTCTGTCTCTTCCACCTCACTCTTACTATCTTACTCTGCTCTTACTCTACTCTGCTTGTCTCTTTTGAGTATTGATGAGAAGCATTTTTGAATTAATTTTAATATTATATATATATTCAATTAAAGTATTCGCATAGGCTTCCTTTGAAGCGAACTTTTTTTATATAGTTTTGTGATCTTAGATACTTATGTGTTTGAGTTGACGAAACTGCATCTACAATTTTTTTTTTTTTTTTTTTTTTTTTTGATGTATTTTAAGATTTCTCTTAACTTAACTAGCAATGAAGAAAATTTCTTCAGTTTTTTCTTTAATATTTTAAGAACAATTGTCATATTTAGAAATATATAAATGCGTCGATGTAAAAATTTTACATGCAAGACATACAAATATTTCTCTCTCTCTCTCTCTCTCTCTCTCTATACATATATGTGTATACATATATAATATATATATTTA
>CCAG010006485.1:0-28195 GCA_001077435.1 Glossina morsitans morsitans | reverse complement strand
AACGAATTAATTAATTCGTTCACTAACGCATGCATTCACTCCCTCACATCTTCACACATTCGCACATAAGATTAGATGCCCATAGTTTCAAAGAGATAAACACATATAACCCTTGCGCGGAACTAAAGAGACACCGACTCTACTAACGCTACTAACATCAACATGTGAATACCAAAGCAATAACTTTATCCAAATGACGCTCCTATAATTTTCAATATATATTGGTAACAGGCAAATAAGTTAAAACAAGTACAGACATTCTTCGGTAATATTTTCAAGTATTTCCATGGATAACACACACATTTAACTCGACGCCATTTACTAGTCTTTGTATTTGATAACCATGTCGCTAATATTATTACGAAAAAATTAATCCATCAGGTCAGATGGTGTTCACTATATTTATTTAGTTCTAATGGAAACATAAAAATATATAAAAATATATTTCATTTTTTCGATAAAATAGTTAAAAAGTGGTTGTATGTTAATGCCAATATTGAGATTCGCAGGAAAACTACGTGAATCTCAGATGATCGGTCTCCTTGTCAATGCATAAAATATATGAAATAAATGCACACTTGCGTCAACGCTCTTATTTTCCTTGACGTTACTCTTTTCTATATTTGTTTTAACTCACTAAACTTTTCTTACCAAATCCTATTTAACTTATTAAATGCTATATATTTTAATAAACAATTTTTTTTTTTTAATGTTTTAATGCACTGCATTTTTTTTATAATTTTATAATTTTTCCTTATTTCAGTTTTATGTAAATGTTTCACAAACTTCCTCTTCTAATTTTTAATCTTTTTAACTATTTTTTTTTTTAATTCCTTTTTTCGCAATTTCTCACTTTGTCAAACTTCTTTTTGCACTTGTAAAATAGCTTTGATTTTTCGCTAAAAACCGTTAGCTGGTGTTCTCCTTTACATCGTTTATAAAAAAAAGTACCATATGAGAGAACAGAGTTGCTTTCATTAAATTCTTTATGTTAAAATGGTGAAAAAAAGTCGCAGCAATTTTGTTAAATGAGAGAAGCGGTGAAAAAAAAGTCGCAGAAATTCTGTTAAATGAGAAAAATAAAGTCGCAGCAATTCTGTTAAATAAGAATTTGAGGATTATTCAGTTAGAACATTTTCAAACTTGTCATTATCAACTGGTTTCTATTGACTGCTTTAAACAGACCCAATTGCTCCGAGTTAATCAAAAATTCCAAAATGCAATTAAACACTTCAAAAACCTTATTTTCTTATAGATTAATTTATATAGACATTTTGCCAAATCTTTGTGTGCAAATTTAATCCTTGAAAAATGCGAGGAGAATCAAGTTTTGTCGAAAAAACGTGCTAACCAAAAGAATATCATTGAAATCGAAGAAATTGTGCTGCAAATCGTTCAGGATTGTTACACAAGATTTCAAAAGGTGCAACATACTTTGAATACGACATCCGTTACAGTTTATTTCGTTCTAAACTAGCTTTTAAATAAGAGGGATACAGTTCAGGATGTACAAATTGCTTTGTATTGTTTTGCGAATTTCATTTTGTACCGAAGTAAGTAAGTGTTTTCGGATATTACCAAACCTAAGTGAACATATTCCTCTCCACGAAACGCCATTTTCATTTCGCGTGGGCCACATAAGTTTTTCATAATCAAAAATATTGAAACAACAAAATGCACCATAGGACAAAGAAAAAAAAAATTAATTTCATATTAAATAAAAGTCATGCGCGCAATGCATATATATATGCATGTACTCGAAGCCTTGGTTACAGAAGCTATACCACTGCATGAAATATTTGACAATGGCCAAGACGACAGATTGGAGCAACTCGAACGTCTATCTCAAATGAATAATGATCTGTTGAAAGCAATTGGTGCTAGTCATCATTAGAGAGAGCAAATTTTCAGTATTGCTTACAGGCGGGGATTCTTTAGTAAAGTATGTTGTAATCTTTTTGCCCGATAATTATGCTTAAAATGAAGTATTTTGGAAGTTAAAGGAAGAGTTGGAAGCAGTTGGTTTTGGAGTGCACTCGACTATTAGTGGAGATGGTTTATCCGTAGAAAAATTGAAAAACACATTATGTGGTAGACTAAACTAGCGTGCTATGTACAAGTTGTTGTTACTGGTACGAGCTAGAAATCAAATGCAAACGGAACATATAATTAAAGCTTGAGTGAAATTAAAAAATGCAACGTACAAATTGACTCCAAGCGTTTAAAACTACGACTAGTACACACATAAAGATAGTGCACCGTCAAGCATAAAACTATAACAATAGCTGGGATTAAAAGCCAGTAATAGACAATTGGCAATTGGCAACAGGGTGATTAGAACATCCGTTACGTCAATGAAAAACTGAGAAAAAGAAACATAATAAAATAAATTCGAAGGCGAAATTCTCGCCGCGTATTTCATAAGAACAGGAACGAACGCATTTTCCAAAGCATGACACCAGCGATATTAAAGGCATGAAAGTAAGATACAGGATATATACAGGAGGTCGCACACGACGTTGATTTACCTGAAAATGAAATATCATTCTTAAAAAATCCATTTAAATATATTCTAATTATATACTTACGTATCATTGTGGGCCACTTCGTCCCGCCAATTCTTCCCGCTCAGCACTAGTTGCATTAGGTATCCGAGCAAATTCGTCCTGTGTTCTGTCCCATTGCTGCAGGACCCTCTTGTGCGGAAGAACTCAGCCGGATCAACAATGGTCGCCTGTGCACTCTTACCAATTTGTTCATCCGGCATATGCAGCATCACAATGGCGTATAAGACGTCGCACGCCAAATAGAAGACCTCCTGTACTGCTTCCTTCGGAAACTCCGCCTGCAGGTATTCGCTTGTGAGTATGACATTGTTTTCTTTTTTTCTGGCGACAATTTCATCGTGCCGCTTCTTGCACGCATCTTCTTTCTTCACCGTTAAATCCTGCAAACATTGTTCGCATTGTGGCTGTTCACGGATGTATTTCGCTATCCCATACCCCGTGAGCAGCCGGAAGTAGTCTTCCTGATCGGGATTTAATTGCCCCAACCCAGTCATTAAATCGCAATATACCACTCCATCCAGGCCGTAGGGGTGGAATGGCTCTTCGGGCTCTGGTGGAATGTAGTAATCTAACCGCATAATCGTGTCGTAATCGGTTTTTGGCGGGATGGGAGATTGCATTTGCAATTGTATCAAATTTTCGGCTAGTTTTAATATATCCAGCGCAGATCTCGTTCTTCTTCTATTATGCAATGAAATATTGCAAAAAAACGTTCTAGGAGATCCTGGCAGAATCTATATCCCCAGATGGATTCCCCAGGTAAATCTTGCAGCAATTCATCCATTGTTAATATGAAATTTTTTGTCATTATACGCGTATCGACCGACACCATTTCAGTCTTAAATTCACTCATTAAGAATAGGGCCGCTGTTTTTAACGTCGCCTTCTGCTGCTCCCAGCTGGTGGTGCTTATCTCCGCGTAATGGAAAATACTTAACCATTTGGACATACAATTATATCAATCCGCGCTTTTGGTCCGTTCACTTCCTTCTTATTTAGCGCTTCTTTTAACACCGCTGGTGTCATGCCATTGTAGAATTTTATAGTGCCATTCGCGGTGCGACTGCTGACGCTACGGCGCCTCTCCTTTCCAAAAATTTGTATGCTTGGCGTTTCTTTGTCTTCTTGGTTTGTATCCTTGCGAGCGAACTGATATCGTACCGTTTGCCACTCTTCATTTTTTTGTGGTGCGCTACCAACATATGGATATAGTCGTATATGACAACGATTCTATACTTTGTTCCGTCTTTTCTTGGTTTGGTGTATACACCGTTCACAAAATCACCCACAAATGGCTAGTTTAGTGGACTTCTGTTGCAAACGATCGCTCTGAGGTTCAGCCCGATCTCCTCGGCGGCGTCCAGGAGAGTTTCGAAGAGCTTCGCGCCGTCTTGATGACGGGTGCTGATATCCAAAACAGCGGCGAGTAGCATATTAAATGGCGTTAATATGCTAAGCTTGCTCGATTTTCGCGAGACCATTTTCGCCGAAGTGGCTAAACTTTTAATTAATCCGTCTGCCGTTTCTTCAAAGGAAATATTGGAAAAGGGTTTAGACATTTGTCTTGTTGTGGAAAAAATTCAAAGCAGAAAATTATTGGATTTGCTTTTCCGTGCTACGAAACAAAATACGGTTTCGCACGGCTGGAGCTTTCCGTTCACGTAGCCGCATCCATATAATTGGTTCGCTGACCGAGAATATTTGGTGCCGTGATTCGTCCACACGTCATCAAAAAAAAGTTGGACAACTTTGTCGTGAAGACTTAAACTGTTCACGACCTCCCGTAATGCCGGCACATTCGGCATTACGTCCACGTCTACCTGGACTTCTTTGCATTTGTGTGTATTTGCATTGTGGCGACTTTTTGGATTGGATGCACTTACGGGCCAACGCCGATGTCGACGGTACGTCCTCGTAAATATCAGAAGTATTAGACGTATCATCCCCCCTTATTTCGTCCATTAGTTCGTCTATTAGCGTACACAGTTTCGCCAGTAGACAAACTTACAGCCAAATACTTCTTAATGATGAGCTTTCCGATCGGCCCAGGCTTTCTTGAAAGAAATCTCACAGTTCTTCCCATTGCTGTTGCGCTGCTTGATGATATATTAGGCGGGCAATTTCTTCTTGCATTTCGTCGCATTTCTTTCTCAGGCGGTCTATATCCTGCTGTAATTTTGCATTGTTGTTGCTTGGCGGGGGAATACTTAGTCTGCTTGCTGCTGGCGTAACTGCTTGCGCGTTGCCTTCTACTTCTTCCGCTTCTTCTACATCGACTACTTCTTCTAATTCTCCTAATTCTTCTACAGGCACTACCGCTTTATTAATATTGTTAGAGTTTAATTTAATTTTATTATTTTCAGAACACATTGTTGAAACCAAATCTTTGAAGTTGGAGAACTCTTCGTTAAACACTGATTACACTCGCAGTAGTTGTGAAGAAATAAGTGAATATGGGATAAGCGATGCTAGCGGCGGCAAAAATTCGAATCATTCTATTCACAAAGAAAATAATGGCGAATTCGTAATGTCTTTAAGATTTAAGAATTGCGAGGCGGCACTAAATGCTATCAGGTTATTTTTCGTTGATGTCCAAATGCGAAAATTTTTCTATCGTATTCCCAAAGAAAGAGATGAATATTCGCAGTTATATCGTACCGCTACGTACTCCGAAACATAATACGGTCTTACACGCCTGGGGCTTTCCGTTCACGTAGCCGCATCCATATAATTGGTTCGCTGACCGAGAATATTTGGTGTCATGATTCGTCCATACCTCATCAAAAAAAAGTTGCACAACTTTGTCGTGAAGACTTAAACTCTTCACGACCTCCCGTAATGCCGGCACATTCGGCATTACGTCCACGTCTACCTGGACTTCTTTGCATTTGTGTGAATTTGCATTGTGGCATTATGGCGACTTTTTGGATTGGATGCACTTACGGGCCAACGCCGATGTTGACGGTACGTCCTCGTAAATATCAGAAGTATTAGACGTATCATCCCCCCTTATTTCGTCCATTAGTTCGTCTATTAGCGTACACAGATTCGCCAGTAGACAAACTTACAGCCAAATACTTCTTAATGATGAGCTTTCCGATCGGCCCAGGCTTTCTTGAAAGAAATCTCACAGTTCTTCCCATTGCTGTTGTGCTGCTTGATGATATATTAGGCGGGCAAAATCTTCTTGCATTTCGTCTCATTTCTTCCTCAGGCGGTCTACATCCTGCTGTAATTTTGCATTGTTGCTGCTTGGCGGGGGAATACTTGGTCTGCTTGATGCTGGCCTAACTGCTTGCGCGTTGCCTTCTACTTCTTCCACTTCTTCTACATCGACTACTTCTTCTAATTCTCCTAATTCTTCTACAGGCTTCTTTAATTAAGTTAGTTCTTGTAATTATATTTCTGTCTAATTCTTCTTCATCAAAGCCTAAGAAATCAATATCAGATTCTTCATGCTCGTCATCTTACGGGTTGAGGTTTCCATCTCGGATCATCTGTTTAGAGATTGTCCTCACCGCGCGCATCACGCTCATCTCCTTAGCCAATCACCGGCACATTCAGACACATGCTCGTCCAGTTAACGTTGGCCCATCGAGCTTCTTCAAAAGTCTTTTAATATTCTAAAGCTTTTTCTTCCTAACTTTATGGTTACTTTTTCTGGTTCACTAAAGCTGTTGCTTCTGGCGTGTTTCTCCATAATTAAAACGGTGAAACTGAAAAGAAACATGACATTTCTAAAAAAACTATATATTTTGTATGTGAAGCTTAAAAAAAAATTGCGTTTTTCTTTATGTGACTAGTTGAATAGCTTGTTTAAAGATTCATACATGGTTCCAAATTCGCTGAAAGGTATTTTAAACCAGAAAAAGAACGCGTAAAGAACTTCGAATGCTATTTATGTTCAAGGAAATACTATCGCAAAGAAAATCTACAAAAAACATGTAAAAAAACACTCTAACGATTGCGAAACAGAAAAACAAAGATCTCAGACAAGAGTTGGAAAATCAAAAGACTCGCTTCTATACATAATTAATAAAAAAATTATGCCTTCAAATTTGTACTTCCAGAAGTATTTTGCAGCCATAATTCCAATTAGCGACATGTAAGGACCAAGACGTTAATCTATACTATTAATTCACCAATTCATATTTTTTAATAATAAATCTTATTAAACATATTTTTATTTTCGCAAAAATATTCTATTTTATACAATAAACCGAACTGTTTTCTGCTGCACTCATTTTATTAATGCTTGTAATTCTGTTCCCTTTGGCTATTTTTGGCACCACTAGAGGTGCGGTTATGTTTTTATTACTCGTGTGTAGGAAGAGAGAAAGTAATAAAGAGAAACATGAAATATAAATCTTTAACATTTTTTAAATCCTTTACTTCACCTCTCTTCGAAAAATAATATACCCAATGTAAGAACTTAACATATACACGAAATAAGTTGTTATACAATTCTTCTGAAATATTAATACGCTCTGCATCCTTCTATTTATTTTTTTTGATAAACAAGCGGGAATTGGTAATAACTTTTTTCTTTTTAGTGCAGTTTTATTTCTTTTTTACCGCGTCAGAGTTGCTATTTTCACTGCTATTTCGGGCGAGTTCAAACAATGCTGCCACTTTTAACAGCTGTTTTCTTCCTTATTCAGTGTCTGCCATTTTATTAAAAAGTGAGTATAATTTAGTCGTGTCGCGTGAACTAAAGAAAAAACAGCAAAAGATATTCTTGCAAGTGAAGTTAGCTATAAAAGTGAAATTCTAGAAGTCTGCTAATTCATATGAAATAAATTTCCTTAACACAAAGCAGTATTAAAAAAAATTCATTGCATAAGGGACGGCCAACATTGATAGTTTAAAAATACGAAAAATTCAATCAGACAAAATGTATTAATTGATTGGCACGGAAGTGATGAATTTGGGAATTAACATAAATAAAAAAAAGAAGGAACATCAAATATTTTCTACACACAAAAAATCGATTGAAAATACGCTTGCCTGACCTTTAAGATTTCATCATCATTTCTCGATGGTGAAAAACCGAGCATAGCATAGCAACATAACGCGAAAAGTGAAAACGGACAGAAAAGAATTGTTTCGAAAGAAATAGAAATAAAAAGTACACGAAAATAACTTTGAAAGTTGTAAGAAGAAAATGTTTAACAACAGAACACGCATTTCTAAAATAGACAGAAAATCAATACGAAGTCAATGGAAGATTGAAAACTTCTCAGCCGCTTCGCATAAAAATACTGAAAATTTTAGTTTAACTAAAGAAATTTGTGTTAAAAATAAAGACTACCTTTGATTTGTAGTAAATGTTTATTAAAACAACCATAAAATTCCAAAGATAAAGAGATAAAGAGAGAGAGAGAGAAAAAAAAATTGTATGCTAAGTAGTTCAATATTTATTCAACCCAAAAATAAAATAGAAGAGAAAACCCCGCAACGGTCGTATTATACCTCGCCACTAAGTTATGCATACATACAAAACTAAAACACTGTGTGTATGTCAAGCAAAAGGTTTTTAATATAAGCAAATGCACAACAACAACTAATAAATGAACTATGCCACAACAACAACATCAGCATAATCAATGCCTTAGTTGCAAATATTTATGATAGAAAAATAACAGTAATACAAAAAACTAAGTAAAGAAAAACTCTTAAAAAAGAAAAAAAAAAAAGCAAAGAACTCAGAAAAGTCCAAAGCTGTACAAGTTAAGCAATCGTAAAAGTTTCCCAAAAACGAAATAAAGTTCCTTCTTGTGATACACACACCGATAAAACCGACGGTATTTTATAACGTTTTCATAAAAACTCGTCAAAATGTCCGCAATGAGTTCGACGAAATCGGCAAAGGTTACCAGTAGCAAACTGAGTTTAATATCTCATATCAAATATGAGCATTTAGTGGCAGGCATTTCGGGTGGAGTCACTTCCACATTAATTTTGCATCCTTTGGATTTAATAAAAATTCGATTTGCTGGTAAGATATTATTTTTTTTAGTTTAATTTTCGAAGAATTAAGAAGCGCATGATGGATTCATTAATAATTTTTCGCCGTTTCTTAAATATTGGATTTTGCTTTCAATTTTATTTTAAACAACTAACTAATCGTTAATTATTACGAATAAGTTACAAAGAAAATAGTTAACTAAAAGAGTTCTACTCAGGTGTTTAATGTGTGTTTGCTTTTTGTTTCAAAGTTGAAGCGACTTTGCTTTCGCTTTTTAACTTGGCCTAAATACTATTATACTTAAATTTGTCATTCTTATGCATTTGTAAGGCTATCAAGACTTCCCCTCAAAAATGTTGAAGCGTAGGATAAAAAATCTTAACACATGTGTGTGTTGTCTTGACCTTACAGGTCACGCTACTAACCTTGTGGCACGTAGGATAAGTATTCTTGCAATGAATGCCCACTGCTTTTAGACGACGAATACATAGGATTTGATTACCTTTTTGAATGAGTGAAATCGCAAAGGTTTCGAACAAAGTTTTTTTGTTGAAATTGTAAGTCACGTAACGTAACTGACACAAATTCCGTGTATTTTCAAAGATTATCTTTTCAGTATTTAAAAACAAAAGATTCTAACATTACTACCCTTAACGCGAAGTGCCGGTTTAGGGGAAAAACATTCAGCTATTGAGTCAGAGTGGTATCTTTTCTAACTTATGGCAAAACATTTTGCACATTTCAAATTTTGATAGCTCGGCTGTTTTTAACAAAACTTCTTACACTCAAAAGTCATTTTGTATGGAGGTCCACTGATTTAAAGAAAATCACTTGACGTATTTATCTGGTAAATACCAGAGGTCTTCTATCTTCGTAGTCACTACTCTTTTTCGATAGAAACTCCAATATATCTTAATAGTTACTTTTATACTCTCCGCCACTTGTGGTACAAGGATATATTAAGTTTGTCCGTGTGCTTGCAACACCTTAGCAACTTAGTTTGACTATCCATCCGTCCGGCTTTATTTCTCCAATCTAATGGCACAATTTTTTGATATTTTGATGAAATTTGGCCCATCATCATGTTTTAGATCGACCAATGAAGATTATTGAAAATGGTTTGGATCGGAGCACTTTTCCGACTATTTGCCACGTAACGTCCTATTTTGAGAAGCCGTTATATGAATATCTCTAAGGTGATTGGATCTATTTAATAGTGGGTCGTGTCTACTGTGTTTACTTGTTTTCTTCGCCTCAACTAGAAACAGGAGAATTCCGAACAAATCAACGCCACAACAGCTGTAGAAAATACTTTAAGACAACAAGTGGCAAACAAACATCTCTTGTATTTGCGATTCACTTCAAGATGAAGATAGCTTTATTCATTTGCCCTAAAACCAAAAAAAAAAAAAACTTTATTTATGGTGCTATTACTATTTTCATTATTATTTTTTAAATTAATATTTTATAATTGCAACACAAGTTTCTAACTCACATGAGTTGCATAGAAGCTTATCACCGGGCGCCAATTTCACATTTGTCACGCCGGTTGATTACATAAAAAAATTTAAATTCACACAATAATTCATGCCTAGATTTTATAATTACTTTGGTGATAATTTTCATTTGCACATAGTAGTAGATGCGTTTGGTGCCTTAAAATCTCTCAATCTGATCGAATCGAATTCTGAAAAGTAAGTTGATTAACGAAACACTTAAGCGACGAGGTTATCATAAACGTTTTCATTTATTTTGTAATTGTGTTGTGGGTAGACCGTGAGATTCCCAAGCATTTGCTTGCTTGTTGATTAATAGTGAAAAATGCTTATCACTTTTGAGATTTCGTTTGCAAATTGCGCCTAACACGCGCCGAGTAGTTACGGTTAATAGGCAGTAATAAGCAGAACTGGCAAGGAAGTTGAGGAGAAAAGTAAAAAAATTCCGCTTAGCTTAAAAGGAAACCTGGGAGAAAAATACATTCTTTTGCATTCAGGATGTGCACAACGTATGGAAAAGATCATAGTTCTAGACTGAACTTTCCATGAAAAGTACATGATTCGTTAGGCTCCTTTACACTTACTATAGCAAAGGTTAAAATGTGTCATTTTTCTTGAAGATAAGGTGTCTTAGTTTGAAGCATTCTTGGCACAAATGAGCAGTTATTGTGGGCCATTATTTCCTTATTAAATCGATTTTTTTTTCAGAAGTTAAGGTTTGCATTGTTATATTCTCCGTGGACTAGTTTTGCGCATTCTTAATACCAAATAATTAGCCTTTTTTAATTTGAGTAAGTGTGGGCTGGAGGTAAATGGCAGCACGTAAATAAGCACGCCTGAGTTCAATCTAATTAAGAGGATGGCGACCATAATAATACAATCAACGTACTCATAATAGTAGTGCTCTCAGTTCCACGAACTTGTTCTTCTGCCTGTAAAAATCGTGTTTGCGATTTCGTGCCACACCTACTTTCTGAATTTCTTTCTAGATTAATAAGTCGGCCTAGCCCACATTTTCCAATCTATCATCTCGTTTGTCTTCTATTGTCCGAACATAAGTAAAAGTTGGGGAAGAAAGATGAAGCTTGGCAATCGTAGAGCTTGCTTGATGGCGAGATATCAAGAGTGAATATAAATGTGTCCAGTACGCAAACGCACTTTTATACCGAGATAATATTTCTAGAGTTCCTACAGCGAATTAAGAGTACAATGTGTGACAATCTGCTTCAAGGAAATTTTCATTTTCGTTATATATTTCCACGGGATGTTGGTGGGGGGTTTCGAGTAAAGGAATGTGCCTTTTGTTTTTAAGTTAATATGTATCTATTTTAGTCTTCAAGCGCTTTGCAGATTTGATGAGTAACATAAAGTAACGTGTGTTGCAACACAAAAGTAAAAACTTGTTTTATGCACATTGATTGATTCATGCATTACTAATACTAATGCTTTGTATGAGAAATTCAGGTCTAACCAATTAGTGACACATTTGAGGAATTTATTATTGAAGATGTTCGTTGCAATGGTTAGCAAACAGTAGCCTGCGAAGTTATGGGTTATGTGTACAAGTTTGAAAATGGTTGTCATGCTAAAAAGTCCAAAGCGGGATGATTTTCACTTTGAAGGTTATAGTAAATTTCAGATCGGCTCAGCTTTTGGTATTGATCATATTATAAAAATTTATTTTTTCTTTTTAATTGTTTTTGAAGTTTTCAATGAAGGAGGGCTGGAGGTCTTTTGTTTTTGTTCCCAAATTTTAATTGTCCACTTGATTTCAGACTTTTCTTCATTCATTACTCGAATAAAACAGAATTATACAGAATTCTCTTGTTTACCTTTGCTTTATTTATGTAAAACATGAAAATAAACACATGTTTTTTGCTTACGATTGGCATGACTGATGCTATCCATAAAGTTAAAACTTGGCATCATCTACACTGTCATATGGAATTGAAGCAATTCTCTATAGAATTAATTCAATTCGGTGTAGAATTGTATTTATTCTTTATAGTTCCAGATGCATAGCGACAAAAACGACTTACTGTTTACTTACACTTACTTTTGCAGTAAAATTGTAGTGCTAATGTTACGAATAATAAACTATCGATATGTGCAAGTCGAAAAACTTCTCATCGTTAAAAGTGTTTGCAATGTATACGGTTAAATTATTAAATCATTTTAGTACATGTTTGACTTGTTTATTGAAAAAAAAAAAGTTACAAAAAAAATATAAAACTATATTAAGTACTCGTCTAATGTACTGTATATTTAGGAATTTACCTTGTTTGACTGGTTGGAAAGCATTGAGATGTAGCATGTAACACAAAAGGTTTGCCGGGGCAATTTATTTATTAATTTATATACACAGCGATAGACAGCTGCATGATGTTATACAATTACAGTTTCATATTCTTTATTGTGTCTATTGTAATTATTTGTACATTTCCATTGCTATTGTTAAGCTTTCAAAGAGTGTCATATTGGTATTATGAACTACCCATACAAGGCCAATAGTGAAATTACATTCAGCTTAGAACGAATTTTGTTACTCATTACTTATCATCAATTTCAACTTCCAAATATAGTTTTTAATTAATCAGACTGAACTAGACCTAATTGAAAAAGAAAGAATCAATTTTCTAATGGATTTAAGCTTGTCCGTCCGTCCGTCTTTATTTCTTCAACCTGGAGGTCCTTCTATTTGAGATATTTTGATGAAATTTACTACACTGTCACATTTTGATCCACTCTATTGAAAATTGGGCGGATCGGACCATTTTTTTTGACAACTTCCCACATAAAGCCTTACTTTGAAAAGTCATTTTCAGATTAACGAGAATAGTAATTATCCTTTTTTCAAAAAATTACACATATTTTGGAATTATTCGAGTATTATTGTTATCCTAAAAATAAAAGTTCTGTGTTACTATAAAATCTGATCTAAACAGTCCCTATAACCACTCGAATATACTCGAGCTTCCTATATAGGATTTCCATCTATATGGCGATATCTATATAAATTGCAACGAAAAATGGTGTATAAATTTGGTGGTATATAAAACACATCCTGACAAATGTCTTTAAGAAAGCTAGGCAATCTGTTAAGAATTAAGAAAAATTTTTCCAATCTTGTATTAGCTTGTGGAAAGTATAATATTATCATAATTTAATGAGCAGAGGGACTAAGTTAAAAAGTAAAGCGATGAAGTTACTAATGGAAAATAATAATAATAAAAAAAATACATGACATACGTCGACGTACGAGTATCTTCTGCGACGCTATTACATAAACAGACATAAACTGATTGCTTGCGTGCCAACATATACTTTTCCCGGCATATGCAGAGGTATGAATACGTTGAATAGCAGTCGGAAAATTGACTTGTAACATACAAGTCAATGTTCATAACAAATCACAGCTAAGGTAAATATGAAATTTCATAATTTCATTAATATCTGAATTTCTTAATTTAGGTTGACGGCACTTAAATCTTTCTTTGGCGCACACAATTTTCAAATCGGAACAATTGCTCCCAACGGGGACGCTCATCAAGAATTCTTGTTCGTACACTTGCTAACTTGCCAACACTTAACTAATTTAAGATACCGGTTGAACGTAATAAGACCGTCAATTAGTTGATTTACCCGACAATGCAAACATGCGTGTTTTTCTCTTTTTCGCTTTAATATTTATTTTTGTTTTGATTATTCTCTTCAAGTATTTATAAATGCATCGCAGGCGGTATACATATGTTTTTATTGTTGCTAATACAAATTGCATGTTTACATTGTTATTATTGTTTTTATTTCTGTTTCGTTTTATTCTTATTTAAATTTATTTGTTTACATTCCAAGTTTCCAATTTTCAGCGTAGCCCTCTTAACGTTGTAATGATTTGTTTTTCTACGCCAATTTTTTCTCTACTCGATAATTTGATCATTTTCCAAGCATCTAAAGTTGTCGGCTTTTGAATGAATAGATTAATAATAAATTGTAAAAATAAAAGAATTAATATGTTTACATAAACATACACTTCTGTACATTTCTATATAATTTCAAAAGTAAATATTATCACATATTCACTCTCACGCCTATATAAGCACAATACTGTGTAGGCCTATTAAATATCACAAGCATTCAAGATTATCTATAGGAATTTTCCAACCGTTTATTTTTTTTTTTTTTAATATTACTTCATTATTTTTATTTTTTCAATGAATGAGAGAGAAGGAATTGTTTTTTGTAGAAACGGCTTTAAAAGAATGGAAAAATTTTATGGATATCTTGTTAACGCAAGCCAGTAGAAACAGTATGATGGGGCCGTTCGCCATCTTAAAGTTACAATTATAACGACTTTCCAAAAGAAGGCGTTATATGGGAAGTGGTCCGGACATTTCAAACATTCGAAACATTTTCAAAAGCGTCCGTCTTGGGTGGTGGGTCAATCCCAAGTCTTTTTCGGAATGCATCCGCACGAACCTAATATACCTTTGTGTCGCAAATGGTGTAGGATATAAAAAGTGGTCAAAAATCGACGCGTAATTAAGGATAGTTAAAATTTGTCCTCAATTGAATTTAGCGTTCTTACTGCTTGACGATCTCAAATTGATCAGCCCTAAATCGAACGAGAAAACAAGACAGACAGACGGACAGACAAGCTTTAATCGACCTAAAAATAAAAAGTGGATTTATTTCACGTCCTTCTCGGTGTTGTATGCGACCGCATAAACTTAATATATATACCCTTGCACTCTACTGCAAGTGATGTTGGGTATGAAAATTGTGGTACTATTAGTTAAAAATATTTCCGTGCCTCTGCCTCCCCTTGTTATCAGGTTGAGTTCATAGCTTAACCATGAAATGCGCTTGGTGATCCTGAAAAATGCATTGCAAGTCGAATGTAATTGTCCTTTTCTTGGTATCACACTAGTGTGCCACGCTAAAGCATCACTTCTTCTCTCTCTCTCTCTCTCTCTCTCTCTCTCTCACATACTCAAGATGTTTTGTTTGTGTAATCATTGTTCTCAATGTAATATATATGGAAATTTCAAACTTCAAACTTTAATGACATTCCAAGCATTGGTTTTCACATTGACAGTTGTTTTAATGATACCGCTTTTGTTCTCGTAAAACAATGCAAGAAACCTGGGTCTTATGTGTAGCGAGCGCCACTATAACGACTGTACACACATTTCGCACTAACTAAAAATCGTACGAACTCATCACCAGTCATCCCACATCTGTTTGTCATCCTACGAGTTATATGTAATGTGTTGTCTATATGCATATGTAAGTAAAAAAATTAACGCGACTGAAATTCATTGTTGTTCGTTAATGCTTAACGCATAGAAGGAGAAGTGGCAAACCACGCTTCTCCCTTGGTGATGTCCGTGAAGATGAATCGGCATTTCTTGCTCTTTTGGGCATGATAATACAAAACTGTGTTCGTTGGACCGAAGTATCGAAAAATGTAGTCAAGGGACTGGGTTTTTCAAATCAATGCAAAAATCAACGTTTAAAACGGGCCAAAATTAGAGTTGAATTCGCATATGCAATTCGTGCCTCTAGACTCTCAACCACGTAAAGCATTAAGTTCAGATACTCATAGGCAATGTGTGTGTATCCAAAACTCTCGATGGCCTTGAACATCGATGTAAGATGAATTGTGTTGCGCTTATATGTAAGTGTATGCACGGCCAGCGTTCCAAAGATATAAAAGAGTTTTGTCGACCAACACAAGTTCGTTAGCAGAATTATTTGGTTTTCTTTAGCCTCCTCGTGAAAGCGCCGTTGAGGTGTCCGCATGCGACTTCTCGTTCTTTAATCGCACTACCTGGATTTGGAATAACCTACCAGCAGAATAGTCTTTCTCATTGTTCCAGATACTTTCACTTTCAATCTTTCTATCTTTTTTCCCCCTTTTCATATCTATAGGCCTTCTTCACCGCTAACGTGCTAATACATGTTGAGCGGAAAAAATTTTTTTTTCGAAGATATTTTTGCTTAAGAAACGGAGATGTTTCGTGCATTGAAAACAGAAGCAGCAGAAAACGTCATGAGATATATAGAAACTAAACTTATTGCGGTATTATGCGGATGAAATTTGAAAATGAACGAAAAGAGGAGATTTTTTGTAGAAACTGAGCTAAGCTCTAACGGAGCCACGTCCATTGATCAACTCAATTATGAGTTAATATAATTTCTTAGAATCCGCGCATTCATATTACGACGCGTATTATACGTTAATGCTATACTTCAAGGTTAATTGAGATTAAATGATAGCGCAACGCGAAAGAAAAATAACGCATGATTTCATGTTGTTTTTGTTAATTAACTAAGTACATAGACTTTATCTGCGTTACGGAAATAAAAGTTGTTTTCTTTTTTTTTTTCTTCTTTCTATTTTTACTATTTTTATTTTGGTTGTTATTTTCCTGTTTTCCGCATTTGGTTTTCATGTAAAAAATAATATAAAATAATGTACTATTTATTTGTATTGCTGAAAACAAAATGTTAAAAATAAAATTAAAAGTAATACTTTGTCAGCAACCAGGAAGAAATTCAGTTTGATCGCAATCTATTCCTATCTGCATTTCGAGACCGCCATCGCCCAAGTGAACTGCATTACAGTTTTTGTAACTTTGCATTGTTAGAGTAAGGAAAAGACTTTAGAGATCGCATAAAATATTCTTGATTTGCTTTGTTTTTGACTTCATTTCCGTATTCGGTTTACATTTAAAACAAGCAAGAAAATTGTATTCGATCGTCGACGAATCTTTTATACCCATCGCCGTTATCCTAAAAAAGACAAAAAAAAAGTGAAAGAAATAAACTTTCATGCTCTGCAGTATGGAGTGGGGCGAGGCCGATTTTTTCTATTTTCAAAATAAACTTTTTTGTCGCATAGGACTGTGGGCGTTGTAGGCGTGTCACTGGAAAAGTTTAAGTCATTTCCAATTTCTTTCGCAAATTTATAGGCGTTGTCTTCATTTTCGCTAACGGGTGAATGCTTACAACAAAAACTATTCAGTTGTGCAGACACAGACAGATGGACAAATGAACAGGCGGACGTGTCTAAGTGCATTCTTTTTGAAACTACGCAGTTTTTGAAACACAATTCTGCGCCTTTTAAAGGTATTGAAAAAAAAATTAAATTTTGATTGGGTAGACGTTGTCAACGTTCATCTTTTTTGTACACATGCTACAGCATCGCCTTTAGAATATGCGTTCAAACTTTTCTGCATTTGTTTGCCATAGTTTATAAGGAGTGAGCAAAAAAAACAATTTTTTATTCGTTTTGAAAAGTAGAAGTATACTCACCTTACGTGGTACTGTAGGCGTGTCCTTCGACCGAGTTGGCCCATTTTCAATACCAACGTGCGTGCCAGCACTTCTAATGTTTCCGCTAAATTTAAAGTCGATACCTTCATTGCTGCGGCCACGGCAATGTTTACAAGAGACATTACACTGACGGACAGAGAGACATGCTTAAATCGTTTTCGATTTTGGAGCTCATCAAGAAGGTATATGCTTTGTGGGGTCTCTGGTGCTTCCTTCTGGGCGTTGGAAAATTTTCGAAAAAACAATTCGTCGTTTGGTAATTGGTATAAAAAATCATAATAATAATAATAACAATAATAATAACAATGTAATTAGCTGACTAATAACATACATCTTATCATTTTGCAGGTCCCTATATCCATTTTGAAAATGGCTGTTATCCCCTAAGAACAATCAAAAAATTTAACGTATAAACGACGTCGTCCCTAAATTTGTTGTTCATATACTTGCTAATATTTAAATAAAAATTCGAAACGAAAATGATTCGGATCGAGTAACTGACCCGCTTCAAATCAGCAAAATCCTTTGCAAGTTGCCTGGAAATGCGATGCGCTCGTTTTGAAGACTATCGCCAAATTAGATGAAAAAAAAAAAATAAAATGCAATAAATTTGATAACATTGCCTTGTCTTGCCTGACTGCGGCCAAATATCTGTGAGACTTGAAAACATAACATAAACAGAAGATGACGGTTAATATACATTTAACAAACTCTAATTCTTCTTTAGAAAAGTAACCTACAGACATAAGAACATAATGAAAAGCTTCTTAGCAAACAGTTTTTTTCTAATATGTTTGTTATAGTTTGACAAGTGCTTGTGAGTCAAACCAATCTATGGATCGAAATAATCATTTTTGAACTTAATCTAGGTAAATAAAATAAAGAGCCAGCCTGAATGAATTCTAGACTATTTTACTATCGAATAAAACAATTCAAAGCTCGTAATACTCGACAAGTGTAGAAATTTTAAACTGCTTGCGACTTCTCAGTACGACTTATGAGGTCGTGATCACGACATCAAAAAAGAAACAAATGTACCGAAGGTCACGCTTTAAAGATCGTGCAGAACTCACACGGTAGCATAGGCAGTAACTGCCTCGTTTTATAAAATTATTGGACCCTACATCATTTGTGGTACAAGGGTAGCGATAGTTTGTGCGGATGCATACAACAACCAGAAGGAGTTCAGATTGACCTATCCTTTGTCATTCAGCTTGTCTGTCTTTCTGTCTTCCCCTCAACCTAGAGATCGCAGTTTTTGGAATACTTTGGCCAAATTTGGTACTCCGAGGGACGAACGCTAATAATAATATATAATGAACATATAAGCATAAGATGCTTAGAGATGATACGTACGAGAATTTACTGAAGCATAGATAATAAATACAAACAACATCCCTAAGAAGATATTGTGGAGTACACCAAATAGTAGAACGAATATCTTGTAATCTTTGCTGACAGTAGCCCCACGCAAGGGCCAATTGCAGTTGGCAGGGAAAAAGAAGGACTTAAAATCGCCAACATAAACTTAACATAGCGTATTAGAGAATTCTTTTCTGTTACTCATCGAGTAAAAGAGAAGTAATCTTTAGCACATTTCGTGGTTTTAATAAGCAGTGTAATCGCAAAAACTCATTTGATGGGGATGGAATTTCTTAATGATTAAATGCTTCTTCAATAAAATTGACCGAAACTAAACTTATTTCGCTCTGATATTATTCATTATGAATCGCGTGACTGACTGGCCGCTCGCGCAAAAAACAAATATTTTTCCAATCGTGTGACTAATCATTCACATTTGTACTGCACTTTAAAGTGTATGCAATAAAAATTTCTGCGAATTCAGTTGTTGTTTCTAAGCAAACTTAATTTGCAAAAAAAAATTATAATTCGTCATAGAATGTGTACATAAGAGTAAATACTAAAAGTTTCTGTAAAAATGGAAAAAAAAGCTATAAAAAAATGTATTGTCGTTCATGGGTTTTACGTAAAAGTTTATTGTTTATTGCTGTACGAAGTCAAGCAGTCGTCCCATTCAATTGAAAAATACTGGTTTTTTTTTTTTTAATTTTCAAGGCTTAATAAATAATTGCAACGTTTATGTTACCATGTTGTTGTTTACCTGATTTTGTGTTAACAAGTTTTGTGTTTGTGTGTGTGCGTGTGTGTGTGTATTTGGGTATGCGTGAGCGTGCTATAAATGCTATCGCACTATGTAGAGGCGAGCCCCCTTTACGTTATACACATATGTATGTACAGATAGTTTTTATTCTATATTTTATTTCTATTTCGTGTGTTAATTTTATTATTGACTTAATAAATTTATTTGCTTTAGCGATATTTTCATTAGAGCGGACGGGTTGTTTATAGCCACTTGACAACCACAACATTAATTATTCATTTATACTATTTTTAAATATTATCGTAAATATAAATTTAATTATTATTACTTAAAAAGCTTTACAAATCTTTACACAAAAGTCGTTTTTTTTTTTTTTTTTTTTTTTTTTTTTTTAAATAAAATGACATTTACAGCGACGTGAGAGACTCCTTCATGAAACTCTTTATCAAAGATAATTAAACGCTCCACATTTTTTCTATCACCTTTGCATGCGATATTTTATAATCTACGGTAGTAACATCTCTTGGCACGTGGTGAACAAAATTTTCTTATCATGTGTTAGCAATTAACAAATGAGAAGCCATGCGACAAAATTTCTTTGTCTATATGAATGAAGACTTTGACCAGAGAGAAATAATATCATCTTTAAAAATATTCAAATATGAGATATTTTATAAACTTCAATTCCATATGAATGATAAGCTTTTGTTGTATATTTTTTCTATCAGCTATGCACGCGATAATTTGCGATTTGCTATAGCAAGTTTGTAATGATGGCACGTGACGAACAGAATTTTCTTATCGCCTATTGGAAATTGAGAAAAGGAAAAGTAATGAGATTATCGCTCTTTCTATGCCATATAGACTCTATTTGTTTTATGTATTAATAATCTCTTATGTGTGATTAAATTGTTCGAAATCTTGATGTGTGCAGATGATGTGATAAACTGTTTACTTCCATAAATTTTGAACTGCTTCAAGCTGACCTTAAATATTTTATTACTTGGCGTTGCTTATTTAATTTCTTAACATTAAGTTTGAATAAATGTAAAAAATTATCGTACTTCATTAATTTTCTTAAACTAGGGAGTATATAATTAGTTTAAGACCTAAAGGTATTTTTTGTTAATAAACTTCACCCTAACGTACGCAGTGACCTCTTCCATAACGACGTAGGTTAAGATATATTGAACCCTAGTTAAGAGAATTTGACGATAACTTTCTTTAGACGCACACAGGAACATGTTTCCGTGGTATGGTCTTCATTCGATAAGAAGTTTCCGCGAGACCTGCAAATAACATGACCAGTACCAAGCATTAATGGCCGAGTAGATAATAATTGCGGCAACCAGGTCGATCCTTGCGATTTGAAATTTGGTAGCTTCCCCTAGTGATTGATCATATTAAAAAAAAAGCAAAAAACATTATCGCTTAAAGCATTACTCTCACTGGAGAAATCGCGGCTTAGGTAGGAAATCTCCTTCTTCTCAAAGTTAATAAACTTTTAACGATTCAAAAGCCTGTAATCAGTCCGTCTTTCAAGGTGCTGTCTTTTTATGAAATTAAATCAACGCAGATTTAATTACGAATTATTTAACTTAGATAGCGGTTTCACTCTAATCTCTCTATCGGATTCTATACATGGCATAAAATCAATTAAAAGTAATTACCGTTTATGCGTTGTTAACGTCGCAACTGAAGCAAAACATTCAATTAAGAGTCGCGGTCTAACAAAACAATAAACATTCAAGCTTTCGCTTGTTTGCGCCTCTCTAATGAGACAATATTGTTTGAGGTATTTGAGCTATATATTTGGATACTGTTTGAAGGTCAATACCTTTTCGTTTTCTTTTTCCGAGCGTACGTCATGAAAAAATTCGTGTGTTTTTTACTTCTTCCCGAGAGCAGAGTAGATGATATCTCGAGTTTACGCCTACATAATGGCTTAAACTTATTAATCATGCGCTTTTTCTCGGGACTGGATGTCTACAAAAATGCTTTCTGATTTCGCAAGTGCTCTCTTAAACAAGCACGTATTAGCTAAAGCATACATTGCTGTAACATTTTGCGGCCCAAACGATTTGTTGGCTGTTGATGACTGAAATATTTCGCTTTTCCTTGCCTTTAAACTCGAATTATTTCCAAGTGAGCCAAGTCTTGATTACAACGCTTTCCAGGAATGGTTTGCCACCTTAACTTACTTTCAATATATTTTACGCGAAAATTTCAATCAGAGCGACAACCGATCACAAAGCGCTCCTAAGACGCCAATACGAGGGATTCTTGTAAGCGATTTGCTTAAGCGAATAAAGATTTATGTAGTAATATATTCATAAAAATCGCGTTCCAGCCGTCACATCGATTGGGGGAGACTATTTTGTCCCAGCATAAATGTCATAACAATTAGTGAACAAAATCGAAATATGGAATTGCAAAGGTCTAACATAACGCCAGTAGCCGGTTTTAGCTATCAGTCAAGAAAATTCTATAGCTGCCGACGACTATCGACTCTCTTTAACGGGTTGTTGTTGGCGTACAAGTGTCGATAAAGTATACATTTTTCTTACTAGCGAATGAAGAGTCTTTCGACTAACATATTGAAATTACGACCGGGTGATCGGCCCTAGATATCTTTCCCTTTCTTAGATTTCAAGTTATCTATCTCTTCAAAATATTTCATTAATTTAAGATAAAAACAATGGCATTTCCCGATACTTTTTGATCGAGTGTGTACAGATTGTTAATTATATTTATGGCTATTAGTATTTTTATTAGTATAGCTATTAGTATTTTTATCGTTCTACCGTTCGCACTTTCTACCCTTATCGTAACATTCCATTGACGTAAATTCATGATGACTTTGTATTGTATTAAAATGAAATTTTTACAGCTATCAGTGCTTACACACAGCTATACATAGATTCCCAATATTCACAAATGTTAAGATTATAAGCCCGTACGGATGTCATATTACGCTTTAATGAAGAAGCCATGACGTCAAGATCTTATCATTTTGCTAAGTTATTAGTTGACTTCTCCGGTATGACTCTTTGCGCTGCTCTGCTGTACTTCATACTCTAGTCACGATGGATTAATAAATAGTGCAAAGTTTCGAAAATGTAACAACTTTGTACAATTATTAAGAAATTTGTGCTCCAATTTTCAATATTATTGTACTTTGCTCAGCAATTATTAAGCGATTTATGAAGAGATAAGACAAAAAGCAGAACACAAAACAAAAACACCATAGCAAGAATAAAAGTGCAACGTAACATCTTATCAAAGTCAACGTGAAAGCATAATAATAGTCATCACGATAAGAAATACCGAGTAAATCGTTCATCTATATCAGGACCTACTGACGCTTTTAATTTTCTTTATTTACCCAAACTTTCAATGCAAATTGCATTTCATTGCATGAGCTGTGCGTTCTGTCATTGAATACAATGAATGTATTAGCTATTGTTGTGTATTGTTGCGTGTGTATGCGCACCCTTTGACGTAATCGTGCACTTTCTATCTTTCTTAACAGGGAGACAACAAGTTTTTTACGTTGAAAAGTGTTTTAAAGCTGACACATGCCCCACGAAAATTACTTAACAAAATCGTATGCATCCGTCTTTTGTTTTCTTTACTCTTGGGGCATTGTTTTCTAAACAATGATGTGCCAGTTTTCTAATTATTACAAAATGTAAACAAATTAATTTTGTTAATATTTTTGTTTTGCTCTGTTCTTTGTTTTTCTTTTTCAGTTAATGATGGCCGCACTACTACCATACCGCAATATCGTGGCTTGGGCAGCGCATTCACCACCATATTTCGTCAGGAGGGATTTCGTGGTTTATACAAAGGTGTGACACCAAATGTTTGGGGTTCCGGTTCGTCATGGGGTCTCTACTTTATGTTGTAAGTGAATTTAACGAAAAAAAAAAACCAAAAAAAATTTATTTTTAATTTTATGATTTCTTCTCTTTTCTCTCTTAGCTATAATACAATAAAGACTTTCATTCAAGGTGGGAATACGGCATTGCCATTGGGACCGGCTATGCATATGTTAGCCGCCGCTGAAGCTGGTGCTCTAACCCTAGTATTCACAAATCCTTTATGGGTGGTCAAGACACGTTTGTGTTTACAATACGATGCGGCTGATAGCAAAACAGTCAAATATAACGGTATGCTACACGGTCTAACACATATTTACAAACAGGAAGGCATAAGAGGCTTATATAAGGTACATTTTGCTATCTCTACTCAAACATTTATACTTCGAAAACGATATTGACCAGCAGTTCTTAACGTCGATTTTAGGGTTTCATTCCGGGCATGCTTGGTGTCTCACATGGTGCCATACAATTCATGACGTACGAAGAATTGAAAAATTTCTACAATGAATATCGTAAATTGCCGATCGATACTAGACTGGTAAGTTTCAAATATTTCTTCATTGCGTATTACCTCACATTTTTACGTGCTTTAATTGTGTATACAAAAAAAAAAAAAAATCATAACACCCTTAAGATGCAGTTTTTCCAAAAAGTTACGGAAAGGAAAAAAAAGGGATTATACTTGACTTGGACGCGGAATCACTTTGCTATAATGCGCGACCATTACTACTCTAAGCTACGCTAAAAGCAGGTGTCTGTCTCTTGAACAATTTTCTAGCCATATAGGGGAGATATGTCATCGAAATGTATAGGATGTGACTTCAAATTGGGGAAAGCTGCAGATCGTAAAGTGCAGAAAAGAAGCCCTCAATAGTTAGAATAATCTATGCTTTAGCGACAACTATAAATTCACTACGGCAATCGGCAGCTACCGAGTTTCGATCGAGCATCGATATAGACAGTTATAAATCAGACCATGAGTTGATGCAAGAAACTCATATATAATCACAAGTAGATTACTATCGATTGAGTGTATGGCCGCTGGCTACTCCTACATAATTCCTACATAATTGCTTCGATTCGATTTATATATTTTCTTGATTAAAAAAGAAATCGAAGACCATAACGATAGTAGCCATTCTAATTATCCAACTTAAGGGCCGATTTAGAAAACTTAAAAAAGCTAACCTAAGAGAAATGAAAAGGAAAACTTGAAATTAAATTTCGCTAATTTAAAAAAAATAGTCAGTTGCCAGACTAAACGGGTGAGAGACGTGTCCAACTCGCTTGACCTATTTTAGTTAACTAAACAACCAAGGTTTTAATCGACACATATTTCTACGTTTTACTAACTATTTGATAAATTGATTGCGATATATTCTGTCAATAAAGTAAAGAACTTTACTTTTTCATAGCGTATTGAGGTAAAAAATTCTCATCACTCCTCTTGTTTTTTTCTAGTTTTTTTAATTACTTTAGAATGTGTTTCTGTTTTTGTTGAAATGGTGGCGTTGCCATTCTCTTGTAATTATACGGGTAGTGTTATTCCGTATACCAGTTGGTTCAGTAATTTAGTTACTTAAGAAGGGAAATACAATTTTTTGTTTCTTTTTTTTGTCTCAAAGTAAACTCCTTTTACGTTAATATATCGGCGTAGTATGCAATTGGCGAATTAATCAACGTGCATTCCATTCTTCTGCGGCGCTGTTTGCATCTGCTGAGAACTGGTCTAGTCAGACAAATATGTATTTGATTTTTAAAAGAATTTATATCAATTTAATTGAGAACCACGTTTTATTATGACAATCACTTTCTGAATCGAAGTAAGTGTATCTGTTCGTCTGTCAGTCGCGTTTATTTGCGTTCAACCTACATGTCGCAATTTTCGTGACATTTTGATGAAATTGTGACGCCGACATGTTCTGCTCCAAACACGTATGCTAGTGAAAATGAGAAAAAGTCTGAATTTGTACAATGAAATTGAGAAAATGGTTCGTACGGGATATCTTTTTCGACCACTTCTGGCTGAATAACTATAGAGTGGTATAGAGTATTTAATGGTGGCAAGAGTCACATCATAGTATTCTTACTTGTTTTTTAAATTAAAAGTAACGCTTATTTTTTTCTCGAAAATCAAGTTATTTCTACCTTTTTGAAATTTAGATTCTTATTTGTTAAAGCAACAAAATCGTTCGCTAGCGCCAAAGTTGACTCCTTAAAGGAAAACAAAATAAACAAATAAAGATATCATAACTGATATCCTACACATGTGTGGCGAATTTTGACATGACTGCGTCGCCTGGAAGTATGTTTTATCTGTTTAAAGACATTTTTAATTTATTGTGCCTCATGCATTGATGCAGTGTCCTCTTTTCAAACTACAATTTGGATCACATCACTTTTACATGTGTCGACAAAGTATTACGGTTGACTTTATTAGTCCGTCTATAGTATTTATGGATAACATTTACTACCGAAATAGTTACCTTTTCACATTTTTCAGGGAATGAGAACGAATGCTGAAACGGCACTTTTCTCGTCCTAAAAATTAGTAAATGTTCCCACTTATAAGTGGCTTTATTGATTCTGTCTCAGATTTTTCAATGAACAGGCCTTGTAAAAATATTTTCAATTTTAAGTACTCTAATTTTTTATTTTTTAAATTAAAATTTTTTTTGTAAATAGTAATTACTAGAAAGAAAAGAAAAAAACGCGTACATTTATTCTCAGTTGAAAGAAGTATTCATTTATTTTATATTCATTGTAAGGAGTAGAGTCCGCGCGTTAGATTATTCATATTTATTTACATTATTTATATTTATATATATATTATATAATTATTATATATATTGTAAAATGGTATACATTCCAAACGAACTATTTGGCGACATATATCAAATGTACCCACACTTGTGGGGGCTAGAAGGTGGCCGCACTCGCTGGGAGGTAGCCGGGAAAGAGTTAGCTGACATGTTGACTCACAAAACAAACACCCGTGTAACAGTAGAGGATGTCAAATATAAATGGCAATCGATTAGAAAGGGCCTCAAGCGACTAGACAACTTGGAGGGGACTGCTTATACGGGTTTGCGCGCGTATATGTGGTGGGCGCAGAAATTAGGCCTGACAAAAGCGGTGGACAAGATGACTAGAAAAATGGCCAGAAAGCGAGTTACAAGGTGGAATTCCGATAGAGCTAGAAGTGAAGGAGTTACCGGGTGAAAATATGGAAATAGATATTGACACAGATTTCCACGCCTACGTTCCTCGTGTGGTGGGCGGGCGTCCACCTCAGCGCAGGCGTTGTCTCTCCTGAATCCTTTCTTGCCTAGCTGAAGAAACAAATATACTATTATAAATATACATAAAAATATATAAAACTGTACCGGCATTCATTCTATTGTCTCGTTCTTAGCTTCTCGCCCTAAAGCGAATATTACTTTCCCAACTGCGATTATATCGCGTAAAAGCAAAATATCAAACAAATATATCTGCAATAATATCGCATGAAAACAAAATATCAAGTGGAATTTTATATCATACTTGCGATCTAATATTTTTCTACATAAATTAAATACATAGTGTAAGTAAACATGACATTTTTTCGTCTAGAGGCATAACTTAAGAAGGGAACCTAAACCTAAAGCAAAAGACTAATATCAATAAAGTTTTTTCACTTGCCTATAAAACAATCGCATGAAACACATTTTGTACAAAGAAAGCCAATACCATGGTATAAACATTCTTAAAATATGTAGATAGAAATTTTTCGAAAAATCGCATATGTGTTAATCGCATTACGATTAATGGAGAATTGTGCTCTTTGACTGTTCGTTAGCTTTCTCTTTGTCGTTTGTTCCAGGTGCTCGTACATGTCGCAAGGGGGGAGTGTATATTGTATAGAGGGTAAATTTGGGTGTTAAGAATATTCATATTAAAGTATTTTTTTTTAATAAGTGAACAAATAATCATTTTTCATTTCTTTGTCATTCGCGCCTTTGTGTAATCGCAGAGAGATAGAGAGATTGACGAAAACTTAAATATAATTATTTTCTTAAAACCATATTTTACAGGCCACTACCGAGTATTTGACATTCGCCGCTATATCGAAATTAATAGCTGCGGCCGCAACATATCCATATCAGGTGGTAAGAGCGCGTCTACAGGATCATCATCACAATTACAACGGAAGTTGGGATTGTATTAAACAAATATGGAGGTACGAACGTATGCGTGGTTTTTATAAGGGTCTAGTACCGTATTTAGTGCATGTCACTCCAAACATATGCATGGTCATGCTAATATGGGAGAAATTGACAAATTAAATTTAAACGAAGAAAACGAAAAAAGAAAAAAAAAACTAAACAAACAAAAGAAGCAAATGTGTCTGTTTTCGAAAAATTGATCTTTCTTTAATACTTTCTAACTCCAAATTTATGCATTCTACAATTTAAGCGAACAATTTTCTTTTTTTTTAAACTCAAACGCGTACATTTCTACTTAAAGTTAAAAAAAAAAAAAATACAAAATTAATTATAATTAAGAATTAAGCTTAAGGAAGACTAAAGGGAACGAAATGTTTAACCAGATGACTCGAAGATGACGATGATAAGATTGAAGATGAAGAAGATAGGAAGGAAGAGAGAGAGAAACCAGCGTTAAATGACAAACACTCGTTTAGAGATTTCTTGCTAAAAGAAGATTTTTTGTATTACTGTTATTTTTTTAACTTAAACCTTAAAAAAAAAACACTTTTTTTATTACTATTATGATTTAAGTGCAACAGTATGAATACTTTTGTATATTTTTTTTTTTGTTTT
>CCAG010006482.1:0-23635 GCA_001077435.1 Glossina morsitans morsitans | reverse complement strand
TGATGATGAAACATGGATATATAGGCGAATTTGAGATCGTTGATGACCATCGTTCCGGCAAAATTGTAGTGAATCTTACTGGTCGCCTAAACAAATGTGGGGTCATCTCTCCACGTTTTGATGTTCCGATTAATGACATTGAGAAATGGACAAATAATTTATTACCTTCACGTCAATTTGGTTACGTTGTATTAACGACGTCAGGCGGCATTATGGATCATGAAGAAGCTAGACGAAAACATTTAGGAGGCAAAATTCTTGGTTTCTTTTTTTAAAAGGTAGCGCACATGTTGATTGTACTTTTAATTTTAATATATAACATGTGTGTTATCATTGAAAAAAAGAATTTACGATGCTATTGTTTTCCTAATTTTCTTACTTTAACAAAAACGAAATAGATACTGTATAGTATTGCTTAATTTTTAAGCTGCCAGAAAGGAATAAAAATGATGCAATGAATTTTTGTAGCTAATGGTCATTAGAAATGATTTAATAATTGGAAATATTATTGTGGAATCTACCGATTAGGCCATTCATTTACTTTATTTGTGGTCCCAAATAAATTCCTGCTTACAGCGTTTTGCTCGGACACTATTTCAGTCTGAAGCTTGTGGATTCAAGGGCACCCATTTCGAGCGAGAGTCTATCTAGTCTACAGATCTCTTACGTCCTTCCTTCATTGTTTTCATTTGGTCGCATTTTTTCTTAAGTAGACAGTCAACCATTTTCCTTGCCTTCTTATCAAGCATTTGTTCGAATTTTTCCAATTGAATCATATGTACGAAGCTCAGATGTGCATTTGTGAGCCTTCTACATTTTTGTTAGGCGTAAGCGGCGTACATTGGCCCAGAGAAAAAAACACCCATAAATTTTATCGTATGCGAATATTGAAATTATTAGTTGTAATACAACATGATTCGATACGATATCAAAATTTTAGTGCATCGGCGATAAACGCAAGGACTATCCTGAATTTTTTAGTCAGCGTTTGTAGTGCTCCCTTCTCGTGCGCAAGGTTGCTTAAATTGGAACTTAATTCGACGCTCTGCTTATTAATCATTATTGTGTGTTCTGTGTCACTAGACGCTTTTTTATCTGTCACCAGTACGACTTCACGTCTGCATAGGGCGGGTTTTATTTTGAACTTATTTAGCCACGTTTGCATCCGTTAACGAGTCCTCCGCAGTCTCTATAAGAATGGACTTTGCGGAGACATATTTTATTGCGTATCCATAGTACAACAAACCTATTTCTTTACAATATATTCAGTATAAAACTAATGAAACTGTATACAATTATTTATAAGCGAAAGAGTAAAGTAAAAAGCAAGTATATAAGTAGAGAAGTCTTTTTTACCAAGCCAAGATAAGTAGAAAATATTAATTATTGTTGAATTAATTAAGCCACCTACTTATTCGGCTTAAGCTATCATTTGCTACGGTCAGAGTCGATGTTTGCTGTACAATCAGGCCAATATCACCCACGTACCCTATCAGTCTGGCTTCCCTTGGAATCTCCATGTTCAGCAGGCCGTCCTGCACAAGATTCCACATGAGGGGACCTAGGATGGATCCGTGGGGAATAACCGCTGTAATCTTAATACTATCAGTAATTCTATATCATCAGTGAGCTTCTATAACACAAGCAGCTGTTTATCATTTTAACTAAGTACGGGCAAAAGCATCGTATTATTAAGCTTTCTGTATTAGTTTGGTAGTCACCCATGTGGAAGACGTTTATAACGTGTAAAGTGTTGACCGTGCAGAATCCTTTTGCGTCCGCGCTCTTTTGTGCTGCTGTGACCACTTCTTTAATAGCATACGTAAGTGCTTTGCCTATTGTATTTTGGAATCACTCAGACGTGCCTGACTTTGTCTCGCTAAGAAGTGTTGCATCTGCATTTTTTTCGATTACTGTCTGCAACATTGAGCTTTGAGTTGATATATATTATCAGATTTAAATGAATCGAATTTATTACCATTATTTAAATAAATATCACCGCTGCGTTGTCGAGATTTTAAACACTCATCATGGGTTTCGAAATTACGATGCTTCTGCAAACGCGGACTTATCAAAGCAGATGCAGTAAGAGACAAAACCAATTGGATGCTGATTTAAAGGCTTATCGAGAAACTTGAAACTCGCAGACTTTGACTATAATATTTTCGCTTTTTCAATATCGATTTGATTGTAAGGCAGGGCTCAAATGATATGCATCCATAGACTTGTATCTTAAGTGTCATAAACCTTTTATATTTACACGGCTTACGTCGGTTATGGAATGGATTTTAGTCCGGAAAAATGTTTGAACTAAACTCTTAAACAATTTTAACAGGAAAGTAACCACTCTGAACTTCTTTACTTATAAATTCTTTAAATACAATACGATTAATTTCATTATATTCCTAATTCATTACACTGCCTTTTCAAAACGTGAAAGTCAATTTTATTGTTTTCATAAAACAAATAAGGAATTCCTCCAAATTTTTTCATGTTCTTTTTTTTTTAATCCAAAGAAAAAAATTGACTGATGACTACAAAGTCAAATCAGAACTCCCACAAAATTTTATTTTTTCTTTTAAAAAAAAGAAAAACCATCGCCTACTCATTTTCCTACAAATCTGTGCAAAATATTACGGCATGCATGAATAAAAACATACTTTTTTGACGCGGTAGGGAATTTTGCATTTATAAGGATTAAATATAAAAAATTATTTAAATGGAATATAAAAGAAAAACTAAGGAGAAATATACAGACAGAACCAAGTGATTTGCTGAAAGGCTTTTTTTCTTCTGTTTTACTTATCTAACTGAATAGTTGTCCGTTTTGCGTAAGTAATTTTTGACTAACCCATCAATCATTTCCTGGTAAGTTAGCTGCTTTTGTTGTTTTTAGTGAGCATTGTAAGGAAGCGTTTTACTTCTTTACTAATAACAAATGTGCCCGTACAATTGTCCGTCTATGTCCGATTTGTCCGTTCAGTTACATGTGAAAGTATAGGTACTTCTCTGTCGACAGTCTCCTTAGCGTCAGTGTGGTATAAATATAAGTAAAAAATGTCTTCTTTTATAAACAAATCTTCACACAACATGCCTACTATTGAGTAAGGCATCGTAGGCATATACATAAGGATCATGTATTCTGTATATTCGTTTTTGTTATTATTCTCATGGGTATATGGGAGATTATATACCTAAAAGCGCACTTGTTTATTAACAGTTACCTCGATATGATAAGGCTAACCTATTGAATTGTTCTTGTTATTTAGGGATTAACATGTAGATTAAATTATATGCACTATAAGTAGCATACATATTATAGTACATGCATAGGCATGTACATAACGATCTTGTATTTTATACGCGAAATCATATATCTAAACATTTATTTGTTAATTAATAGTTACGCTATGGAATGCACATTGAATTTTTCTTGGCATAACTGACATACATGATCTATATGTTTTGGTACCTACCCTTATTTCTGAACTATTACTTGTTAAGATTAGCATATTGAATTGTTTTCGTTATGTAGGGATTAACAGCTACACATTGTAATATATTTATTCTTTTTTCATTGTATGTATATTCCAATCCATACATGAGATAGCATTGGCATATTATAACACATATATCGTACAATGCGTGCCAGCCTGTAAAAGGTACAGTCAGAGCAAACGGGACAACGGTGATAATCGCGACTATGAAAGAGCGTGATACAACACGCTCGGCCTTTCATTTGTGTTACAGCAGCCAAGAAAGTCGGAGATACCGGACAATATAGTTCTCTATTTTTGACTTTACTGATAGGGATATTTTTTTTTGTTTTGATTATGGATAGGGGATGGCAGGCTCAGTATAGTCGCTATTCCTGAGCAACAGGTAGGAGTACTCAACTTTACGGATAGGGCAGGCTCAGCTTAGTCATCATCCCCGAACAACGGATGGGAGCACTTTCTTCAATGACTTCTTAAACGGTTAGGGACAATAAAAGAAACTAGAACACAGAGAGAAACGAACGGGTGGCCCTATTGGCTCAAGGTTGGCTGTTGTAACATCACTCGCGTAATTTGCAAAACTTTAGTACGTACGCAACACGGAACGTAACACCGGAGTTGTATATAAGATCGTTTTCGACCTAAAAATATACGAAATCGGAAATATTTGTCGAATTCCCTGTAAACAATAAGGGTACCATTTAGAAGAACATTCGAAGGTTCAAGACTTTTTATAAATTTCTTGGAAAGGGACTTTCTGGGAAGTCCTGAGCATACCCGGATAAGAAGACATGAAAGTTAAACGCAGCCCGCTCCGTAAAGGGCTGCGGATTAAAAAAGTGATAACGAATGAAGAAGATTTTAACAATTTCATTAAAACATAAACTATTAAGCGAGTCGCCGCAAGCTTTCGAATAGTCGCCAAGAGATCGTGCGGTGAAGGTTTGGCACTGGAATATAATTCCACATCTTCCTGCAGTGAGGAAATGACCATAGTAAACATCAATTCTGCAAATGCAGCTTCGATTTCAAACAATGAATCTCTAAATCATATCGGTTTTAATGGGAAGAAATTCTCAAACCAACTATTATGATGAGGACTTTTCTAATGGTCGTTATGTTTCCATTGACCTTTGTGAAAATGTTGGTAGAGAAAAGGTTAGTCTGATGTTGGATCTTTTTATTTCTTTGAATATATCAAAAATCTCAATTTGAATAGTTTGAAACAGCTAAAGCGTCATCAATCCACAAATGCACGAAATTTAAAGAAGTATATTCCTTGTAGTTTCACCGAAAAATTAGGAATTATTCGTAAGATTCCAACATGTATTAATGAAAATTGTATGAAAAATACTGCCCAATCTGATATTTTAATTTAATCGGTAACGAAGTTACATTGTCGAGATCCTAACGACAGTAACAAATTTATCACGACAAACAGTGTTAAAATTGGTTTTAAAGGAAATATTTTCGTTAAAACAATAATATTTAAGCATTGTATACTTCATGCTGATTATTTTATGTTTAATCCTATAAAAGTAAGGAAGCAAAATGCCTCAACTGTGGAAAATATTCAATCTGTCCGCTTAACAAATGCACTTTTATTAAATGTATCGTCTGCGGGTCATCCTCCCAAAATATCCGTAGTAAAGATTGCCTGAAGGGAAAGATTTAGGAATAAAGTAATAAAATAATTATTATTGAAAATATCTCATTTCGTGAATACAACGAACAATATGTTAAGCCTTTTGAATGCTTCCGCAAAATATGAGGAATGCGTGTGTTAATGTTAAGAAGATTCTTACAAAAAAAATTGGAGTCAGGTTGTTGAACATAAATCTCAACTTCCGAAACCGATAAATCTCAACAGTTAAAATAATCTACGCAATCCATGCAGGCTAAGGTTTGATATAGTGATAGTGTTTGCCTACTTTCCACCTAATGTTTCACTTCAATACTTTAAATGCGAGTTAGAAAGCCTTTGCGATTTTTTGAATGGTTTCCATAACGTTGTTCTGGCTGCTGATTTTAACTCAATGCACACCATTTTTGGTGATTAGATTTTAAGCCACAGAGAAATACCCTTTTTGACTTTATAAACTCCTTTAGTTACCCTAACAAAGGTACACCAACCTTTTTGCACGTTGATAGTGGGCTGAGCATTGGAAGGTCGTTTGAGTTTTTCAAATTGTAGTCCATTAATTTTTCAATGGTAAATTATGAAAGAAGTTTTTCTAGATAACAGTCGTCACCTTCGCATTATTTTTGAAACGGAGGACAATGTAGTCCTAAAAATTAATAGTTTTGTAACTCGTAAGTTGTTATTACATTGCTCATCTAATGTTAACTTAGTTTCTGAAATTTCCAGATAAGGAAACTTTTCTCTTCAAAACCATGGTGGAACTCATCGCCTTCGGCTTTTTTCTGCAGATTACACGCTTCCAGGGAAAAATTTTCAAGATAAGCTAATTCCATCAACTTTAACTCTTTCGAAGAGTTACAAAAATTAATGGAAAGTGGCTACATTTAGACTTGTTCGGAAAGAATTCGTCGACTATAACCTATACTGTCCAGCAACACTACTCTGAAGTTCTTAATGATTGTCAGTCTGTGTCTAACATCGGCAATCTGATGAGTAGCCTTCGTACGGAGCTTTCCCCAAGAAAAGCGCTCACATCATTTATCTGGTCAAAAATAGAATTTTGCTTTCTCACCACTTGCAACTTTCCTGATTATGATACCAAAAGAATACAAAGTTTTCAAAACAAATTGTTAAGACGATAAACAGGTCTCTCATCGTCCACACCGGCTCACAGCCTTAGAGCTATATCTAATGAACTGCTGATCTTTGAAAGGCCTTTACTACTAACAGCTAAAAAAATTCTGAAAGTCAAAATTATCAGACCGTCTTTTTTTCAGATGTTAGTCTCCAGGGCATGTAAAGTAACTACACAAGTTGTTATTTAAAATATTATCGTATTTTCGGTAAAGTCAACTCTATCTCGGTCTGGAGCTCTGTACGAAGTATATGTAAAATACTTTTTAGTCTTTTTGTGCCAATAGCCAGCACCAAAAAAATCTTTCCCTAGTTGGGTCTTCGAGTCGCATATTGGGAAAGACTTCGGTTGTACCAAAACTGATGGCTCAGTTGATCAAGGGGTATCAACTTTGGTGGTGGTTAAGTACCTCTCGGAACTACTTGGAAAATCCCAAATTCTGGAAAACTTTTCTTCAACTTTTCCTGAATTACTAGCCACCAGACAAGCTGTTCATCTTGCCATATCAAGAGATATCAAAAGATTCGTGGTTTTTTCTGACTGCAAGTTTGGTCCCGGCGTAATTAAAAAAAATATTTTTATAATATATATATGTACTTGAATTCTGTAATGTATTAACTATTTCTGATATAGATCCATGTCATCTGGTTTGGGTTCCAGACTGTTGTTGCTTTCATTTAAATGAAAATGCTCATCTTTGTGCTCGCGATGCTCGGGTTGATGGAGAAATTCTCTCCATCAAATATTCGGAATAATATCATGCCAGACTGAAGAGACAAGTAGCGAGATATAGTAAGATCACATGAAATCCGTCTTTTTTATGAAATTCATGTTTTTGTGACTGTTAAATCTCCTACTGATGCCAATTTTAGCACATGAGAGATTAAGTTGCGCAACGGAGTCATGTGCAATCACACATACGACAAATTTTATTTAAAGATGGTTGGACGGGTGTCATCTGGTAAATGTGATGACGATCACACAAAGGAATAAGGTGAGCATCTTATTTTTATGTGCATTAAATTCAGCAACACTAAACATTCATTTGAAATTTTCGGTATTTATAATAACCTATATGAATTCTTTCGTGATCGCAATAAAACTCATCTTAAGCGGCTAACTGCTCATATTAAAACTGTTGACTTCTTCTTTTAAATTATACTAATTGTAAATAAACTTTTTGTCTTGTTTAATAGTATTTTTAAAAATTTTGTAGAATGCCATAAATCAACAATTCCTGCGTTGCCATAGCTTGATATCAATCTTCTGTACTAAATTCCATAATGGACAGTACTGAATGGACTGTTACAATTTGAATATCAACTAATCGAGAGAGATTCACATAATTGTACTAACAATAAATCAATTATAATCATCACGTGATCTGCATCATCTTTTTTCTCTGTTATCACTTTTATTGCGTTTATCAACCTGAAGCTGTTACTATTTGGTGTTAAACGTTATAACGTTACTGAATATCATTTAGGGGCCTGATCCATTCCTCTTTTGTATACATAAAAACGGCTTGGCCCCTTATCCGTCGGTCGAGCGATTATTTCTTCTTCGGAATTCACGGCTTGTTGCGGTTGGCAATAATTTTTCGTGGTTTTTCTATTATCTGTTCTGGTTTGCCTTTCCTCAATGTAGACAGAGTTTGTTTCTCGCCATATCTCCTCTTACCGCTTTGACATTTGGTGTATCTTACCCTTCGGTAGTTTCCAACGGTATTTTCTTACTAGACATTTCCATCGTTGCCGATAGCTATAAATTCCCTGTTTGCCGTCATTTGTTGGCATATGGCCGTAGCTTGCATGAAATTCTCACGGGTAGTTTTTTGTATATTTTGGGTATCCGCCAGGACTTTGTTTATAGCATCTATATGTAACCCAGTTTAGTAAAAGCTTGTTGTCCTTCTTCCTTCACTTTATGAAGGCGTTCCTCGATAATTGCTACACCCTGAGCAGTTATTTGTACATTTTCTGGATTTACAGTTGTTTCTGCTGGTAGGGGTCCGTATCGCTATTGTGTTCTGGCGAACGCGTTGTCAAACGCGCTAGTTGCCACTTTGTTACTTGCTGTTTATATTAATATATTAGCGTACGTGTGTTTAGGTGTCCTTGTGTGAAATATGTATTTGTGTATTTAGGTATGTATATATGTTTGTACGTAGTTATATTTTGATTGTCTATACGTACGATTTCATTTACATGTGTATGTGCTTCTCTCCACAATCAAACCAACAATCAAAAGGCGCCCATTTAGGGTGCGAGGCTTTAATCCGCTAATCCGCCTCTTATCTCTTCCCTGTGGCACGACGGCCTAGGTATACCTTCACAGGAAGGGTTACCAGTTAAGCACTATCTATGTGTCTACGTTGATGCTGTTCGTTTCATTGTTTCCTCAGTATATTTCCGCTACACATTCCAACCCGATTTTTTTGGTCGTGCAGCATTATTGTCACGAGATTGTCAGGAATGGTAGCTCTCTAATCTCTGTCTGTAGTCTCTGTCGCTTGTCGTTGTATTTCGCACAAACAAAAAGTACATTTTCAGCGTTCTCGATGCAATTACAAAAACTACAAAATGGGTCCTGCTCAAATTTGCACCTGTACAAATACGCTCGGAAACACCCATTGGCACTTAATAGTTGAGTTATGTAGAAGTCTACCTCACCGTGCCGTCTATTAAACCATGTTTGCAGGTCCGGTATGAGTCAATGCGTCCTACTCTAGCGAATCTGCCTTTCCTCTACCAAATGAAATCGTGCTCGCACTTTAGCTTTGTTAGCCCAAATGGTTTGCAACGCGGCTTTGTAGACACCTCCCTTTGTCTGTGTGTGTATGTGTGTAGTTCATTTTGTATAATTGTCTTCCTATATGTTGATAAACATGTACGAATTTTTATGTTAGCTTGTTTGTTTGTGCGTACGTATATATGTGGATACGCGGTTCTTCGGGGAAGTGATTGATGAACGACCCGGTCGTTATTCTCGCAAACGCTATTATGAACGCAGATTCGGTTTAATGATGGCGACGGTCGGCCAACCACTATACCTTTCAATCTATGGAGAGGACATATTTCACACCGATAAACGGATACGGTTCTGCTGACCTTGCAACATTTAAATAAAATAAATATATATATTCGTCCTGTCAGTCCTCTAAAGTGTAAGGTTGCCATCCACAAAAAGTTAAGGGCAAGTCTGCAGTGTTACTTGAGGAGGAATGGAGACCTACGAGGTAAGTGTACATGCCATAGCTGAGCTACCTAGTTTGTGAGATGTGGGAGGGGTTCTATAACTTGCACACGGACACTCCCAGGATGGTTACACCAAAGAATTTGCATGTACTTGCCCCTTACCGAATTTCAGACGGACGAAACCCTAACTAATCCATCGAGAATTTACCCCTGGATCTATTCTACACCCACCCTGCCTATTGGTTCATAGAAAGGTTTGTGGGGGACCCCGAAGTAGGGTTCGAAGATGTCTGTTAGCCTATTTTCTTCTCATTAAGTTAAAAAAAATTATTTTTTTTCATTTTTCTGCTTTCAACAACATTTATTATAATAGTATTTTTAAAAATCACCGGTATCGTTATTCTTTTGTTTACTATATGTATCCATTTGAATTTTATGTAAAATTGATAAAAACAAGAGTAATAAAAATAAATCAATTATAAGTAGAGAATACGTATTTTAAGAATATATCGCATGCAAAATATACAAATCAATGATCTTTTCAATTATTATTTGTACATACACTTTTTTTCATATAAATGTGGCCACGCTTACATTATGCTTATTTATATTCAGCTTAGACGTGAAAAGGCCTCAAGCCTTGATCTACGTAATAGAAAGGAACCCGCCAAATCGATAAGTATACATTTAACAGCACAATTCATTAAACATAAACCTTCTTCGGTTATATGGCGTTATTTCCAGCAAATCCACCCGAAAGGTTTGCCACTAAATGTTCATTTATTAGGTGGTGTTGTTGTGTAGTTACTTTGAATGTGTGCGCTGTGTACAATGATGCGATGAGACCGTATTAATGATGACTCCTCAGTTAGGCTGCGCTGCACACAAAGGCTTTTCCACGGAGAACAAAAAAAAACCAAGAGACACCGACTTTTGGATAAAGATTGCAGAAAGGTTTAATGAATTTAAAAATTGTCTTCTGAATTTAAAAACGTTTAATGAATTTAGAATAGTTAATGAACCTAAATTTTTATAATTCAATTTGCTTTCAGGTTTTACAACAAAATATAAATGAGAATTTTTCGGGCAATTTGCCACTAGTTTGTGTTTGTTTTATGTTTTCCCCGTAAAATCAAATTTACATTTTTTTGTTTCATCCTTATCTGTAAGGAAATTTTCAGGTTTTTTGGCTAATGTAGAATATGTTGAAATATTCTATTTTCTTTTGTTTAAGACTTTATATTTATATTTTTAAATTAAATAATTTCGAGATTAACTGCATCGATTGTCCGAATAATGCCAAGAAAACCCATAATATAGAAACACGATGATCTCTATGCTTTTGTTTGTTTAAAGCAAGCTAAAGTCTCTTTTTCTCCTTCCTATTAAAAATATTTTTTTTTTTATAACTGTTCCAATATATGTTCATGTATAATAATTTTTAATTTCAATTAAAGCCAATCAGAAACACTACGATTTTTAAATATATTTTAATGACATTTTATACGTAAGCAACAGCGTTCGTAAAAATATCATTTCTTTCATCTTGTCTGCACCATACATTGAAACCCACCCATTGATGCAGGTTTTTTTTATTTGTACCTTTTTCGAATTTCAAAGTCTATTTTAGACATAACTTTTTTTTTTGGAAAATATTTAAATTATGGGGTCTTATTACTTGTGAATGTAATTTCTACAAAACTTTTAACTAAAATCTACACTTATTGTCATTTCAACAAATTTCAACCACATTAAAAACCACCCTATTTACTCTTTTTTCCTTTTCGTTATTTAACTTTCACTTAGCTTATTTACGTTCGCGGAATTACTCTTCCAATGGGTTGTCCAAAAGAAACAATTACATTTAAAAAAGTTTTTCATTTTTTATTCATTAATCTTCAATGTATATTTACGCCGCTCAATGATGTGCAAATTGCCTTTTCTTTTATTTATCGTAAATATGTTCAGATTTCCAAAATCTTTTTTTTTTATAAATTTGGCGAACATGCTTACAACATACGTCAACTTTCGTTTTCTCTTTTTCTCTGTCATTCCATCTTCGGTCATTGCATGGTTGCATTCTCGTTTTACCAACAAGGACACGAAAAGGGATTGTCAAAAAAAAAAACTCATATCACAAAGCAGGTGTCGTGCGCGAGTGAGTACGAGGGCGTCTACAGCTGGAGGCAAACGGTGCTTTCGTCTGCTTACACACATTGTAGGAATAAACCAAATCGGAAATTTTTCTAAACATTTTCGGCCAATAGAAAAACGTTGTTAGTCGCAAAATGGTTTTAGCTATACCTCCATGAGCACTTAATAAATGCTTATGTGCATGTTTGATTAAATCAACTCTAAGCTCTGATGGAACTTATAACTTCCATGAATTCTGCTTTTTAACCGCATCTCGCGTAGCACGTGCGGTCTGTTTATATATAAAACCGTCTCGAATCTCTATACCCGGCAGTGCTAACCTTGACTGAAAGCGGTCTCTTAATGACAAATATGATTGGGATTGAAAAGCAGCGGACGTCAGATCTATTTCTATAGAGTCGGTTAACTCTTCAAAGACACTTACCCATTTGTAACCTATTAAATTCTGCAAGGTTTTCGGAGTGAACACGAGATATCGAATGGAAACCTTTTTCGAAACCAAATTGAACGACCATCTAGCCAATCGACCGTGGAGATCCTTTTGAGAAATTAGCCACTTTAGAGAAGCGTAATCCGTAATAACCTCAAATTTGTGCTCTTATACATATCCTCGACTCAGAGATAATTCAGAGATAAGTCATCCAAATAAACAAAAATTTGATGACGTAGATGAGGTGGGATTATCTTGTCCATTTATCGGCATATAGTTTGGGGTGCGTTGCATAACTCGAACGGCATTGTCAGGAATTGGGGTAATTAACGTCCTGCCACTGTAAAGGCTACCTCTTTTGAAATTTCATCTAACGGTACTTTCCAAAAGGCATCTTTTAAGTGCAGCCTTGCAATGTATTCGGCCTTTGGTAATCTACTCAATATTCCATCGACCAATTGCAGAGGATAAACGTCTTTAACCGTAACGATGTTTACTTTACGCGCTTCCAAACATAGTCTGACCTTCCCTGGTTTGATTACAAAGAAGACCAAGGGCTTTGAGATTCCTCTATAATCTTTAGAGGAACCATTGTATCGAGTTCCTTAAACAGAACACTTATAACACCACTTAACATTTTAGCTTGTCCTGTACTTAAATGGTGATCGGTGATGATATTTGTTAATTCATTACAGGAGAAAGGTGAAGCCGTATTGAAACTTTCGTAGAAAAGATCTTTGGCGAGACGAAAGGTGCGAACGAAATCAATTCCAAAATATAAGTTTTGTTGAAAAGATGGCTTAATTAAGAAAGTAATAGGTTTAGTTTTACCTCGAAAAATCATATCGGTGGGTGTACAATCTACTGCAGCATGTTTACTAATGTCCGCCGTCTTGACGGATACCGTCAACTTTCTCCATGGGTATTTATTTTCTTGAAGAAAACTTTTAACATAATCAGAAGCAAAACATGAGAGAGATGCACCAGTATCAACTACATCATTTTGATCAAACCTTTGGACCGGAAAAAAAGGCCGTATATCATTTTGACTAATATTAGGAAGAACTGCGGAACAGAATATCTTTCCACTAATTAAAACAAATTTCCAAAAGCGACGGAATCGAGTGGTGGATCGTTTAGGTATTTTAAAAAGCGGAGGAAGATGCAAAATTTCATTAAAAATTCGGTCTTAAGTTTTATTGTATTCAAGTAATCGAATATGATATGGTTGGAGTATCCTATGAGGATAGTTCTCGGACGTACAAAGGGAAATATGGTTATCTACTTGAATTTTTTCGGAGTGATCATTTAATAAAACTTTCGGGGCATCTGTGGGAATGGTTTGGACTGAGGCATGACGAGTTACTATTGATGTGTTCTGAGTGACCTCTGATGATTCAGAGGTGTTCCGTTTGAGTTTTTTGGAGTCTTTCTGTACTTAGAACAATTTGGTTTCAGAGTTTCTGGACTTTTACAACCGTAGAAAAATGTACGCCTATCTGTTAAGCAGTCCTTCAAACAGTGACCATGTTGCGAACAATTCCAACACGTTAATATTTTATCTTCTTCAACCTTATCATCAACTATCTCTTGGTCTTCTACCGTTTCAAAAGCATGACGAATATTACGTTCAAGAAATTTGGATCTGATCAATTCTTTCTCCAACATCTCGTGTCTCAGTACAAATTCTCTTAAGATGGTTGTAGATCTGATATCGAAATGAAGTAATACTTTACGAACTTCAGGACGTACATTTTTCTTCAGAATCTCGACTAATGCGGTATCAGGTATGGGCACATCTAGTCTAGGTATCAATTGCAAAATTGCATCATTGTATGTATCAAATTTTTCAGTGCCTCTTTGTTATATATTACGGATCAATTCTCTTATATTCCAATATGAATGACAATCTTTAAATTGAAAACTAAGGTCGCTACACAAGGATTCCCATTGAACAAACTAAACCTTACGATGATATCGCCAGTACTAATCTCATTACAAACATTAAGTAGAGATGATGACATAAAACTTCAAAATTTCTGCGTAGGATTTACATGTTTAAAACTTGAACTCAATACAGAAAGTTATCAATCGTCAAGTCTTCATTTTCATCGCCACTAAACTTTAGATGCCAGCTGGAAATAGTATTTGACACATTATTTGCGTTTAATTCACAATTGGAACGGTTAATAGATGGTGTTGATTGTATCGGAAGAGTTACATTGGGAACTGAAAAATTTGCAGTATTTGACTGACGTTGCTCACTATTTATATTTAAAGAGCTTAATTTCATTCCAAACGTTTCGACAATGAGAGACTGTATCATAGAGATAGACACAACTATTCTTATTTTTACTAATTCTGTCTTCCGCAGATATTCTACTTATATACATTTTTACAAGTATTATACCCAAAATTCATGGTTTTATTTTTAATCCCTGTCTGCTTTTCCGCTAATCCTTTTCATCGGCCTGCAGCTGCATGACGCGTCGCGAATGTGCATTTGGTTTTTCCCTCTTTTAGGGACTTTATTATTTGGGAAAATTACTTAGCTGTAATGAACTAGATTTGGGATTTCCGTAACAATATTATATATATGGTATATATTAAGTATAGATATTTGTGGTATAGACGTATATTATCAGAAAATTTAAATCAACGAAAAAAAAAAAATGAAATAAAAGATATCATATATCGTTAATAAATTCACACCAAAATATTTTTATCATTTATACTAAAAAAAAAAATTGCTCATGAAAAATGACATTCGCCTTTTGCGCAAATATACCAAAAATTCTATATGAACAATATTATACTCTACTGAGAGAAAAGAAGACTTTTAGGGTCTTTTTATATGAACAATATTAAATTCACATGTCCGTTCCTACCTGCATTCTATTTGCTTTTATTGTCCCTAACCGTTCGAAACGTCATCGAAGAGAGTGGTTCCATGCGTTGTTCGGGGATGACGACTAAGCGGAGCCTGCCATCCTCTATCCGTAAGTCAAAAAAATATATACCTGTCGGTCAAACACAAAGACGTATTTTGTCCGAGATTTCTTACCTCTTTGGCTGCTGTTACAGAAAAGTGTCATAACACGCTTTTTTATAGTCGTTGTCTTGTTGCATAGTTGCCTGTTACAGGCTGACACGCATTATACGATCTGTGCTACAATAGTAATGCTTACTTATGTAGATGTTGTAGTAATACTCTTACGTATATCTTATATTAATGCTGTCCTATGTATGTGTTAGTATATGTTTATCGCTTACAACTAAAACGTATGAAAACTGTGGGCAGGTAATAACTATTTTACAATGTACAGCCGTTAATCCATACATAGCAAGAACAATTCAATGTGCTAGCCTTAGCAAGTAATACTTCAGAAATAAGGGTGGGTACGAAAACATATAGATCATTATGTATACGTCTGCACTCAAAAAACTCAATGTACAATTCTTAGCATATTTCTGGAACTGTTAATAAAGAAGTATACGTTTAGGCATATGATTTTCTGCGTGACAACAATAAGTCCAAACCACAAGACCGTTGGGTATGTACTTATGCATGATATGTACCACTTACAGTGAAATATATCAACATGCATATATGTTGAAACTATGGGTCTATAAAAAAATAAATATTAAGAATATATGTAACTGTTAATTCCTAATTAATAAGGACAGTTGAATAAACTAGCCAGAACTTATTAATAAAGAAGTGAGCGAGTTAAGTCTACGATCTACGGTCTACGAGGACCGAAAATAATATGAAATATGAAATAATGAAATATAGTAGAATGTATGTCCACAAGTAATCGTTTCGGTCCATGATCTCGTGTATGACACAATAGGTATAACATAGAAGGCAGTTAGATATATTCCTATGCGTGTAACGAAACCCACCACAACTTTAATGTGCAAACTTTTGCGCGTTGACGTAATTGTTAACAAGTATATGATTTCGCATGTAGGAAGCATGAAAATGCTAACAAATATAAATATAGAGAATGCAAGAACATTAGGTACGTGTTTATACGTGTAATATATTGGAATGTGTGTCAGTTAAGCCGAAATATATTTCATGGACCATCCCCCGTATATTGATAGAACTGTTAATAGACAAGTGAACATTTTCTGTAGGTGATTTTGCCTAAGACACGACAAGATCGTTAGACATGTGCCTTTGCATGTAGTTGAAATATATCATCATATATATGTGGGAACGAAATAAATTTGTGACCGTTAATCCTTAAATAATAGGAATAGTTTAATAAGCTAGCTGTAACTTATTAATAAAAAAAAGTGAGCGTTGAGCTAAATGATTACACATATAGAAGCAAAATAAATATATAGATGTATATGGTGTCCACTTAATATGTTGCTCAAAGGTCTGCAACATGTTATAATGAGAATTTTAACATGTTTACTAGGAAATTATTGATAAGCATATATCTATACAAGCGCAAATGTATTGTTATAAATCGACATATATTTCGAGCCATAGAAAATAACAAAAGGAATATACGTACAAAGTATGTTGCGTAGTTCTAATACAATGCGTTTTTTTTCTTCTTCTTATTTTTTTATTTTTATAAATAAACCTGGATTACTATAGGTTTGTATGAGAGAGGAACTATATCACTATAGTGTAGAGGAAAATACGAATATCAAAGAGAAGATACTTTAGACAAGTTTATTCCACTCTTACGTTCAGGAGATGGTCAATTAAAGGGTACTTATACTTACACGCGGACGATAAACAGACCATCTACTTTTAGGCTTTGTACGGTTACCGGTGAGGGATACTTCGGACTATGGACGGACAATTACGCAGACAGACTTGCTATTAGTAAGGGAGCAAAACGCTTCCTTATACGGTGTACATGGTGTTTTTTCTGTTTTCTTTCTTATTTATTTATACGTGAATAATAATTTTTTTTTCTTTAATTCTTATATACTTTGAATTAGTGGTTAATAATAATTAATATAAGTTTCACTTCTACGAGTCAATTGAATTTGGCTGTCAATTTATTTTAGCTAAGTTTCATGTGTAAGTAAATAAATAAACAAACAAATAAAATTAAAATGATACATATTAGAACTCAAGGTTTAATTTCACAATTCAAACTCAAATTCCACAATTCAAAATTTTGCCACGACAGAAAAATGTGAAATTATATGAATTATGTGAGAGTATTTCACTTCGTTTTATTTCGTCAAAAATTTTACAGAATTTCACGTTTGTACGATTTTGCTATTGAGTGTGTCATTGTCAAATTTGCCTCTTATTTTTCTATTATTTTTTCGAAACTAATTTCGAATGACAAACGCCATACACAACTCAAGTGTTTCACAAGGTGTGCCTTTCAAAATGAGAGTTACTTAACTAAAAGATTCATAATTAGTGCCCTGTTTCAACGCGATTATAATTATGTATAAAATGAGCAAAGAAACACCAGATCAGCTCCAACAAGATGTGAGCAAACTTCTAACAGCGGCATGTAACGCGTCAACACAGAGATTGAGAACACACTGTAGAGAAATCCGTGTTACTGGTGAAACAAAGAGACACCGGCATTCAAAAAGGATTGCTTAAAGGCTTGGACGAACATGCAGCGATCTAGAAAGACACCAAATGTCGCAATAAAGGCAACGGTTCGAAGGAAGCCATATATCTTCATCAGGATATTTCAATAATACTTACAAGAAAAGACGTCTCCTAATAAGTGAAAAACGCAAAAGCTGGTTCTCAGCCCGAAAGGCAATATGCCGCCGAACGAAGTGTTTTCGTAGCACCCTATCTGCCTGATGGAGAAAATCATATACGATTGCAAAGAAAAGGGGTGTGAAAAACCAATACGAGTTCAGGAGACTACGGTCTATTAAAGGCACCCTCAGTTGAGTAATAGAAACGGCTGCAGAGGCTATAGCTGGTGAGCAATGGAAAGGCGGCGATAAAAAATACTGCGCCGTAATTACGCTTGATAAAAAAAACGCTTTCAATGCGGTAGACTGGAATTGTATTCGCTAGGCCAATTGTAAGAACGAGAGTCCTAATGTATTCGCTGAGCATTATAACGACTTACCTCTTGGGACGTACGTAGGTGTTCGAGAGCAACAGCGTGAAACGTTACTTCAGGTACTCCGCAAGGACTTATTTTGGGCACAGATTCCTGTGATTATTATATAATATTATATAACCCAGATTCCTGTGATTATTTAAAATTTATTCATAACGTAAATATTGAAGCCGCCGATGCCAAGCGGCGGTGGGCTTCGACGCCGACATTGCTCTCGTTTACGAGGCTTAACAGATTACAGAGATCAAAGTGACAACCAATAGGACAGCCGCAGATGTAAAAACATGCTTAGACGCGGCTCCCCGCTTAGGTAAAATGGTCATTGATAGCCGGTTAAACTTTAAAGAGCGTGTCCAGCATGTCGCGTATACGGTGTCATAGTTGACAAAAATATGTAAAATTATACGCTCAGTCGATGCCTTCTCAATTTATTTCATTCTTTCTCAACAATTTTTTGCTTCCTTTTTCTTCTTTCCTTTTTTTTTTTTCTTCTTTTATTTTATTTGAAAATTTAAGTAATTTAAAAAACCACTAAGTAACTATATTGATTGTTAATTAAAAAAAAAAATGTAATATTTTTCCTCCATATTTATTGTAATATACAATAGCTGCACGGTATACTAACGTTGGTCGCCATTTTGCCATAATTCACAAAAATAAAATTATTCTTTTTGTTCTTTTCTATTTCTTCTTTTTTTCTTTGATGTCCCGCTCACAAGCCGTAAGACCTGTTGTCTGTACTGTTCGCTGTCCGTTGGTTTATTCTTGGTCCGTTAGTCCGTATTCCTTGTCTCTTACCCTCACATACACGCACACCCACTCATACCCCCTCTCAGCGGTATCTACAGACTGCTTAACTCAGCAGCCTGCTTCCTTTTTTGTCATGTACATTCCAGTGAAAGCAAAAAAAAATATACAATCCAAATTTTTGAATTTATTTTTTGTCTTTTTGTGAGACTTACGCCAATGCAGCAACAAACTTAATGGGAACATACGCTATGAGTCATGTTTTATTAGGCCACCCTGCGTCCCGCTTTCCGTATTTGAGCTTATAGGGCATTTTGCACCCCTGCTGACAACTGGAGCCCTTGTGTCCTTCGCACTTTCAGGCTCTGCATCTCCTCCAGATCACGCTGCGTTTGTTTGTGTTGTTTCTTTTTCTTTCTTACCTTTGTGTCCAATTGGGTTTTACGTTTACTTTACCATTATTCAAAAAATTTTCTTTTTCATATATTTATTATATTATTATATTATATATATTTACGAGTACATATATATAAGAATTGTGATTTTTCTTCTCGTATTCATGCAATTTTTCTCTTCTCTTTTTTTGTTCTTTTTCTTTTTTTTGTCTGTCTCTCGTCTTTATATTTCTACTTGCTTGTTTTTGATATCTGATATAATTAGTAGAATAATTGCTGAACAATATTCACTAATTTAATATACAAATGTTTTGTGCATTTTTGCTTTTGGAAATTTTATCAGAAATTTTCTTTAAGAAAACGTAAGGTAGTAGGTAAGTATCATGTTAAATATATTTGGTTTCTGGTTTTGCCGGTTAATCGATTTATGTACACATTGTTTTATATTCCTTGTAATTTATAAAATTGTTTACAATAATTATTTTTAATTACTTTAAAGTTTTGTGTATCATGGACAGTTAATGTTCACTTTATTTACATACATATACGTTTTTATAGAGAATATTTAATTTTGAGTAGTTTGTCCTTTTCTTTTCATTCATTGATTTAGACCACTTCAAAGATATATAGAAAATTTTTGCATTTTTTTACTACCACTTGTTATTCATGCAGGTGGAAGATATGTATGCATACTTAATATCACCACCAAAACCCACTTAAATTACTAGAGCTTCTATTCGTTTTGTCCTGCTTTTAAGAATTTTTGATATATTTTGGATTTTTAATGTTTGGATTTTAAGATTTGGATTTCTAAAATATCATTTTTTGAATATAATTGTTTTTTTTCCGTTTTTTTAACCCCTTTTGGTTTTTTAAATAAATTTTTCTTTTTCGCTTTCTTTTCAATTTCCACCAAAAACTATATAACCATTCACTTTTCTGTCCTCCCTGACTATCAAACACATCAAAAGCAAAAGAAAGACGGACTTTGGATTTTTCCTCTTTTCATAATGCTCTCTTGCATAATAACGTTATTCAGTAAGAGAGAAACCGTTATGAATAGAGGTCCTTTATAACGGTAGGCCGTTATTATAATTTTACGTAGTCCATTGGGCCAGTGATCAAAGCAGACCGAAGGAACCTACCTTCAAATGTATACGGACGTTACAAGCGGTCAAAATGCAGTCGTCTTTAACTATACTGTACTATAAGAAAGGGAGTAGCAGAGCAGACCCAGTGCGAACTGAACGATCTCGGAAGAGGTAGCACAAGTGATCGCGAATAATGCGGCGGATGAGATGAGCCGCACCTATGAAAGAAAGCGGAGAGGACTGGCGCAAATGTTCTTTCTCAAGAAGGAGTAGTGTTGGATATCAATGATCAAGTGGCAAACGCAATGGGAGCCAGCCACGAACCGGACGTTCTCGCCCATCCCTGATGTGGCGAAATTAACCGGAAGGGATCATGGTGAGGTAAACTTCTACCTCACAGAGTTCGTAACTGATCATGGTTGCTTCCGATGTTATCTACACCGATTCGGATGTGGGAGCTCGCCGGTATGTTCGAGCTGTGTAGACATGGAAGTTACAGCGCGCGTGATGTTGAATTGCTCGAAATTCGTGGCGTAGTGTTGATCTGGGTGCAGCCTGCACGACACAGTAGAGAGCATTACCGAAACCCGCGAAACGCGATGCGTTCTAAACGACTTCCTGAACAATGTGTTCCAGAAGCAAAGGCGCTTGGAGAGAGAGAGAGAGGATAGAGAAAAAAGGAAGTGGAAAGTAATACAATATTCCAATAAAGTCCCACTGCTTGCAGCGCACTAATTGCGACCATGCTTCACAAAGTAGTATCAAACCGTGGTTCCGCGGAGGAAAGTTAATGTAAAAGGTAGTTTCAAAACGTACCATCATGCATAGCAAAACAAAAGAAAGCTATAGCACTAAGATACACTGATCGAGCAAAAAATAAAACTTGCCAAAAAAAAGTTAATATGGAAATAAAGATAATTAGAAGCATTTTATAATATAAAATATGAAAAACTTGAAAGCTTTAAAAAATAAACTCGCTTTTACCAAAAGTCCTTTAAATATTGGGAATTTATTTTGATTTTCCTAAGTTTGAAATATTTTGTTTACAATCGTTAAGCATAACCATAATTAGTTTGAAGTGCGTAGCTCTTGGATATATTTATTTCGATTTATGGTTTTTTTCGGCTTGTAAGAAAAATTGGTTTTTGCAGGCTGCTTCGGTTTACTAAATTCATTAATTTTTGGTAATGAATTGAATTTAAATTGAAGTGCACTTTAATAAAGGTATAATATTTGCGAAAAGCTATGTGTATATTATATTTAAATTTTTAAATTTATATAAAAATTTTTTTTTTAAATATTTTTTTTTTCTCGACGATTTCAATCACATTCATTAAAATAGCAAAAGTGTACTACAAATTAAAGAACCCTGTTATTTTAACTTTCAACGCTTTGACCAAGAAAAATAATCATAGTACATTGGTAACACCAATTGAGGTCTAGTATACGCAAGGGTAAAATATCATTTAAATGCACAAACGTATGACAAAAATTTTGCAGCGACATTTAGGTCAATTGCTATTGACAGCCTGCCAAGTATCCCATTTATTGGCATGCAAGTTACATAAAAATAATAAAAGACCCATAAGACCACACCTGAGGCATTTAACATCACTTAAAAAAAGAATAAGCAACGCTATAAATAATCTGCCAACAAGCATTGAAGACAGATGCGAACAACTGGAAATGCAAAAAAAAATTTTTTTTGGGATCTATTCAAAGTTTCAACAACGTTTTAGACACAAAGGGCGGAGAACGGCTACCACACGCATTGACTGAAAATGTCATTTCGAACCGTTTCAACATCGCCTTCCTTGCTGGCAAAAAAGAAGAGTTTTCTGCGGGTTATTGTGACTGGCAATGAAAAATATATTTACTACGACAACCCCAACCGCAAAAAGTTAAATTAGTCCAGGAGAGCCATCAACATAGTCGTAGTAGCGGAAGATCCATTGCTATACAGTTTTGCTGTGTATTTAGTGGAATTATTTTGCCTTCTTTTGGATCTATTCTATCGCATGTAAATGTCTAGAAACAGTTGATTCATCAATTGCTAACCTGTTCGAAAGCTTCTTGATAGTGTGAGTTGGGTTTTTGTCCAGTAAGCCTTGCAATTTATTGTCTTCGAACTTTTTTCCAGCCCGTTCTTTGCCATTGACATCAAAATCACCACTTTTAAACTGTTGAAATTAAAACTGACAATTGGAATATGTTGAAGCAGAAGCCCCACAAGCTTTTAAAAGTGTTTGGCGGGCTTCGGCAGAAGATTTTTCAAATCAAACAATAAAAGTTGAAAATGCATTTTTGAGCGTTCCATGGTTAGCATCAGTAGAGACTAAAAAAATCAATAAAACCAAATAGAAACCTGTCACTTTATGTAGAGAAAGGTCGAAATCATCAAATTAAACCGTTGCGTACATTGATACTTCGCATTACGTCATCATTTTCACTTACAGATATTACGGATCAAAATACATGTAAGTATCTTTATAGATATTATTATTGTTCCAATTTTCCTCAATAAATGCCTTTTTCAAGTGAAAAATGATCAAAACATATGCAAAAAACTAATAAAAGGTAAATCAAGATTCCGCGGCTGAATTATGGAAGGATACCGGAAACTTTGCATAGTTATGTAAATCATAATCATAAAACTTGTAAACATAAGAAAGAAAAATGGCCAATATGCATCTTGAAGTTTAGTTCACGTGCCGTTTCGACATTTAGCCAATAATACCTTTTTCTATTGCTATACCGTTGCGCAGTTCTTCCAGTATTATTAGTTTTTTGGACGATATAATCGCAGCGTGGGTGCAAGCAATTCCTTCCATTGTGTTCCTTATATGACATTTTTAGGGGAAACTGTAAGTACATATAAGAATATAGATAAGCATTTAATTCTTTACTCAAAAAAAAATCATACTCAGTCCTTGTTAATGCGCACTTTCCATCACCTTCAATTAGTTCGCAAATATACCATACAACTCCTAAAACTGATCACTGAGTCAATGGAATTAAGTAATCGTACATACTTCTGATATCGTCTAAAAGCATAACGTTGATAAAAGCTATATTAAAATTAACAAATAAATGTAAGAAGAGTACACCGTTTTTATCCGAATTCTAAAGGGCAAACAACAGTGGCCGACTAGGCAAGAGTCTCGACTAGCAATTCAATGGTTGTGGGTTTAAATCTCAAGTGCGGTAGAGTTTTTAATAATAATAATAATAATAATAATAATAATAATAATAATAATAATAATA
>CCAG010006480.1:0-15967 GCA_001077435.1 Glossina morsitans morsitans | reverse complement strand
ATAATAATAATAATAATAATAATAATAATAATAATAATAATAATAATAATTTAAAAAGAGGAAAAAACCTTCTCGGCCAATTAATCGCGAAGACTTTAGTGATTTTACACAACAGAGTAATTCACCTTCAGCATTTTTAAAATGGAAAACGAAACGGAAAAAAAAGGCCATTCGCCATTTGAGGACAAATTGCGCAAACCTTTTACAAACAGCAGAAGGACCAACTGACTAAATATTATCAAGATGCAGGGTCATTGGAAATTACTTCGCCTTCCCTCCTTTGAGACGGGAGTACTGGATGTAATTTATAGAAATATTATTTATCTCAGGTCTTTTAAAAAGATGTTTTTTATATTTTAACGTCTTTGGAGAGAAGAAATAATTAGTAGAGGATGTTTAATAAGGACAGAAACAGTTATAGCTCGAAGAAGCGTATTGTAAAATTTGTAGAACAGACTGTCTAAATCTTCATCATAGTTTATATTTTTGGCTAAAATTGCTCCCCGAAAAGGAAAGTTAGTTTTTTAAACATGTAATCCGGAGTGACTTTGATAAAGAACATTGTGTTACTTCAGTTCATCAGGAAATATATGAAGATCGATTTCGTAGTTTGAATCATGTTTATCCGTAGGGTTAATTGGAAGAATAAACGTGCGGGAGGAGGTCTCATTACAGTTAGTAAACGCGAAATCGAGAATCTTGTTTTTAATATTCAATCGTCACAACTTGTTAGGATGCAAGCAGTAAGTTAAATTCGCCTATTATGATAAAAATGACCGGTCATAAATCTAGATATATCTCCTGAAGAGAAATTATCTTCCTGCACTATGGTGTGCCATAAAAATTTTCGAAATAGTTGCAGAAACTTTTTGTAACTTATTTGTATTAGATACGAGGTAATGCTTTCACATGGTAGTCACATCAAATTATTTAACTTATTGAGATCAGTGGTAAAGCCTCTCACATTTTCCTACAGGGATGAAAAATTGTGTCACCGTCTAGTTTTTTGGAGCTCATTCAGAAAGTACGTCATCTTTCACTACAGTTCCATGTTTGGCTGGTATTGAAACTAATATTGCAAGCACAAAATTTGGAAGAACATTATGTTTCTCCTTCACAAGAGAATGGCCTCGCTCATCCTCTGCGAGTACATACTCTCAAAATACATAGAAATGGTAGATGTGGAAGATGTCAATCCACATAAACCAACGATTGTCTTTCCTCCACCTTAACCTTAAGATCATAGTAAAAGTGACGTACACAAAAATAAAGATTACTGCGGCGATTTTGATAATTTTATTGTTTCTACTAACACTCAAGATGTCTTAAAGTCATCTGAGTGACCCAATTATAGCAAAAGTAACGTCGAAAATTCAAAAAATTATCATAGAAATGAAGATGATAATGATTTTCTTGAATTTATTAAGAAAATAGAGCAAAATGCAATGATTAATAATGTACCTGCGTCCACACTGAATAAGCAGAAAACTCAAGGTATGTTCTTAATATTTTTTTGTTTTCTTATTTTTAGTATATTACCATCTTATTTGAAAGGTAATCAATACTCCATTGCTGGTGGTTTTTCTAAGATGGTGGAAAAAACTAATGGGCCAATGTTCGCAAAAAACGGATTGGAAGAGATAAAGAATAAAGTTGTCCTTAAAATACATAAATATGACGTGACAAAAATCAGTAATCAGACAAGTTCACTTATTCCTTTACATTTTCAAATAGCAAATGGTAAATGGTTCAATACGGGCCATATCAGAAAAAGCACAAAAATCGTCAAAAACCATTCTGTAAGATTTTAAGAAAAAGAAAGAGCTTTTGAAACTAAATTAAAAGAGGTAAAATCTAGAATATTACTTTAAAGAGCCGCAAACAACAATGTGCGTTTCCACAACCAATAACACCGGTTTTTGTACCGCTAATGGCAAAACCGTACTCATATCGCAACAAGAGAGTAATGTGTGAAAGACTTACTAAAGGAATTTCATCAAAGTGCTAGTGATAACAATATGGGCGGCGGTTGTTCTTGTATAAAAAACTAAACTTTTTTCAAAAAGCATAACAACGTAAAATTGAATATGCATATTTATATGTAGTTGAAAATATAGGCACTGATAATTTACAATGTTAACAAGGTTTCATTTTCGAGTTTAGACCTTCTTAGCTATATGTGAGCAAGAGACGTGTGAGACATGCTCTTTCAAAATTGTCAAAATGACCTAAGTAAAATTGCTAATGCGTTAAAATTGGTTGTTTGAGTTAATATTGGTTGTTTAGAGCTCTATATATAAATAAAAACAGTTGTGAATTGAAAATAAAATAAATTTCGAACTGAATTGTTTACGTACAAACAGCTGAACCAGGGAGGTAAGCAGCCGATAATGAAGTAGGCGAGAGTCGCCAAGAAAACCTAATGTTAGCAAATTTGCTGTCGATTGTTGCTAAATGCGCTCTGTCAGTTACGCCAAATTTGGCAACAATAAAATGGGATGTCGCTAAAACAAATTTGCATTAGTATTTGGTATAAACGAGGCAAACTAATAACCGCAAATGTCTCTTTAAGAGTTGCGTTTGTAAGAAAGCACTTGTGTCCGATTATATTTTTTATCACTAGATGAAATTCTTAAAAAAAATGTATCGAAGAAAGTAAAATTAAGAAATTTGAAATGTGTGCGGCGACCCTGAAATCTAGGCCCTTCAGTGGTTCCCTAAAAAATATATATACATAATTTTCTTAGATCGTTTTAATGAAATGTGCACACTCGTTTACACGTTTTAGTTAACATAAGAACCTGCGTTACTGAGCGGTTAAAGCCTAATCTTTTCGCTTGGTAATAGTAGTAAAAGTTAGCAAAGCTCACAGAGTGAGACCAATTGTTCCGTAGTATGAAGGCTATTGTGCATGCATATGTGCAATATTGTTCGAAAAAGGATAACACGATCTTTCAGCTATAGCTATCATTTCAGAAAGAGTTTTTGAACAAATAAAATTATATTCCACAAGTAAAATTATATTTCAAGCGCGAATGCGCGTATAAATTACAAATCAAGAATTAAAAGTTTAAATAACAATAACCGACAATCGCATAAAATTAGAAGGAGGAAAATGTGAAAATGAAAGTCTAGAGTTTTTAACAATTATGAGATCGTCCGAAATAAGCGAAAATAGACAAACTTTCTCTAGAGCACACGGCAGAAATTAAGGGTAGTGTGGACGCTTCCTTGTATCATATAATATTTTCAAAAATGATCGGGTCAATATGAAAGAATGCTTATCATTGCATCATAAATAAAATAAAAACAAAAAACTATTGAAGGACGTTGTAGATGTATCGGTGTAAACCTATAGTAGGAGGGCTGTGGACATTGTTATTCTGGGTCTTAACGGGCAGTTATTTATATTCCTAATACTCCAAACAGCTAAGACTCTTCCTGAAGCATATGCAATGCGTATGGGAATTCAGAGTCTGGATTTTCGGAATACGCCACTTCACCCATATGCTCGAGATCAGATAAGCGTTCCCATAAGTAGAATGCTTCGAGTAGAAGGTAACCCAGAACTATAGCCTAGGCTATTTATCGCAAATAAAGTGATTACCTATTACAAGCAGTACAAGCATCCTACTAGATCACAAGACGCACCACCGAGGCCTCAGACCCCAGAGCCACGGCAAAAAATGAAGTCGATCAATGAAGTCGGGCGCTACGAAAATTTCTTGTCGGCAGAGGGGATAGAAACTTCACAGGGATCACATATGTAGTAACGCTAAACCATTTTTTAGACCTTCCCATATGAGAACAGCAGCGGAACACTTGCCCATCAGTCAAAAGCTCAAGGGAAAATTCTTTGAAACCGCAGGAATAGAGTCAGTAATAATCTTTTACGTGTTGCACGAGTTGAAATATTTCGACGGCATTATTGGCGATGACACCTTTAAGGTATTAGAGGCTGTAATGGACAGAAAAAGTAATATTTTAACCGTGAGTCTAGATCTGATTATTCCAATTAATGAAAGATATTCGCAGGAAATTAATCACATAACCCGAAATATGCCAAAGGAAATAAAGTTAAAATTAAAAGCCCTTTTAGGGAAATTTACTCAGTTGATCGATCCTCTTGAGCCCGGGGAGGAATAATACAGAATGGTCATCGACTTCAAAAGATCGAACGCGGCAACCATTTGCGACACTTACCCTATTCGGGATATTAATTCCACCCTTGTTAGCTTGAGTAGGGAAAAATTTTTGCCGACTTCTAATATAACGTTCGCATTTCATGAAATCTCAATGAAGGGGTCGGACATTCTCAAAACTGCATGCTCAAACCAGAACGGCAAATAAGTATTCCTATGAGTACCGTTTGGGTTAAAGAATGCCTTATCTTTTTTCCAGAGAATGATCGACGATCTTCTCAAGGAATTTATCGGGGAAAATTTTTATGTCTATATCGACGCCGTAATTGTTTTCGGTAGTGAAATTGATAACCGTCATTGTAATCTAGAGGAGGTGTTCTCGAGGTTATTAAATTCGAATCTTAAGGTTAAAGTGGAAAAGACCCAGTTTTTGAGTTCAGACGTACCACTTATAGGATACATACTTTCAGGGAACGGGATTAGAGCTTAGAGTTAAAGTCGGGACTAAAGAGTTAAAGTCGAAGCACTACAGAAACTGACGCGCCTAAAACACTGAAAAGACTGAAAATTTTTCTTGACGTGATGTCTTACTACAGGAGGTTTATAAAGAATTTAGCAAGGATTGCAAGAATATTAATGAATCTCACTAGGGGCCAAATCAGATTAGGGCGAGCATGTCGACAACTTTTACCGAGGAGGCATTGCAGGCTTTTGATGATATTGAAACTTTACCAATGTCAGCCGTTTTATTTGACAACCAAACGTCTCTAACTACGTCATAAGCGCAATGTTGTCCCAAGATTGTTCGGGGGCTGATATACCTATTCCGCATATCTTGCGTTTTTTAAATAAAACAGAGGAAAATTACGCGATGGATAAAAGGGAAAACCGAGCGTAGTAGCCGATGCTCCGCAATATACGGTTTTTTTTGTTAACAATCTTATTACGTTTTCCTCTTAAAGAAAAAAAAAAAGGGAAGACGAATCCAACCATGCATTGACTTGATTGTTAAGCTCTCGCGCGAGAAAGAGTTAATGGCGGAAGATGTGTGGACGTCACTTTTGTCGGTTTTTGTTGTATTTCAATTTTCTGTAGGCGAGGAGGCAGAAAAGACAAAAAAACGGATGGTGGTGAAAAAATTTCTTCAGCATGGAAAGAAGTAAACTTTCTGTAGTTCCATTGAAGATACACTAGGAAAAACTACAAAATTCTTCAAGAATAATTCATGAAAAATTGGTAAATGAATTAAAAACTATTGAAACGAGAAAATAAATAAAAGTAAGAGTAACAAAAGTGTACATTTAGTTAATTTACATAGCAAATCTGAAATTGGATACAAATTTTTGCATTTATTGTTATTGCGCTGTAAATGTAATTGTTGCTCGATGTCTTCGCAAATACAAATGGACATTTATCATATTTACGGTGCTACTCTTTGTGTTTATGGCTGTGTTCGAAGATGCTGGACAATACCATAAAACAATGTAAAAATAGCTACGACAATTAAACAATGTTTTTCTGTGCTTTCTAAAGCATAAAAAAGTGAAAAAAAGGAAAAGCCTTTTTCTTGCGCCGCCTAAGGATTAAAAAAGTTTTGTATAATTTCTTTAAAAGAAAACTGGATTTTCTCTTAAATAGAGCCCAACCGAAGAAACGCCATTAATAGTGTCCTATTGCATCATTATATACCACGCACACATTTGGAGCAGCTAGTCAAAACAACTATAGTTTTACTAGGCAAATAAAAAGCACGTCATTTTTGGCTAACCACTCTTTGTATTTGAAAAATATAAAATTGTATCGGTTTGATATGGACTACACCTTGGCTGAATGCCAATAACCCGCAATATGGACAATTGTGTTTTGATTTGGTTTGACAACTTTCGATGCGTTATCCTAATGGTTTATTAAAGGTGCATGCTTATGGAAATGTTGTAAATTTGTGTGCGTTTAAAGCTAAATACAGAAAAAATGTAAGTTATTACCACAATAATATAACGAGAAAAACTTATTAATAATTACTGCAATAAATAGATAAACGATTTGTATACATCGCAATGCACTCTTATTATATTTTAAAGCGTATATTTACATACATATATACATACATACATACGTACATACCGTTTAGACATATTAGCAATTACATAAATTGCGCTTTCAACCTAAAATTCAATTTTTGTTTCTCCAGCCAATTTATTATCATTAGTATTATGAGTATTATTATAACATTAAATGTTAGTTAAAATGTACAAAGACAAAATAAAATGAAAGAAATGCAATTTCTTTGGCGTCATCCTCCTACGAGTGTCCGTGAGCAAAAATATAGAACTATCTCCACATCTTACGAGCTAGTTAGGTCAGCTATGGCACGTACGCATAACTCATAGGCCTCCTAGTTCCTTTTCAAGTAGCACTGCAAGATTGTCCTCAACATTTTGTAGAAAAAAGCTTTAGAGACAAGACGACACATACAAATATAGTGGGACATGGTTGTTACACATAAAAGTGACGTCCAACGTAGGGCCAACTCAAAGAAATTTTGTTTTCTTGCCATTTCACCTGGTAAAATATATTGTTAATAGTATAGATGTGAAGTCGGGCTTTATAAGTATTTCGTCGCTGGTTAAATTGACTTTACGAATACATATTTATTTTCGTATGAATGATTTTTGAATTCATTTATACCCACCTATTATTTTGGATATAGACCCATGAGTTCGAGAACTGAGTAAACACTATTTGGAATTGCTTATCTTCGACATATTGTCATTATCAAACAACTGGTTTTTCGGCTTATCTGCTCGTTTTTGCATCGTACATCGTTTGAGATGGTGTAGTGTTTGATATTGGCGGGTTCATTGTAATTTGCTTTGGAACTATAGTTGTGAAGTTGTGATTTATACCCAGGCCGTTGACTATTTGCTGTGGATCTTAGTTGAAGTGAGTTAGTGCTCTATGTGCATTCGAGAAAAGATACATCATTTTGTACGAACGTTATTTGTTAACTTACCGATAAAAAAAAAAAAAATTCGAAAACCGTAAAGGTCTTCGTTTCTCTCCGTAAAATTTAATATTGTTCCACTAAAATTTTTCGTATATTTGCGTAATAAGTGTGTGTCATTTTTGATAAACAATTTTTTTTTCTTGTGTGGAAGTCATACAAATATTTTGTTGCGAATTTTTGAATTATACGTTGTATTTTTTTTTATATTATTATTTTATAAGATACGTTCATATACACTTAACATACATACAATCATGTATACTTAACACACATCACGTATATAATATTGTTAATTTACGGAACTAATTTATATATTACAATACATTTTAATTCTTTTGATTCACGTATATCCGGCTGTGACACATAACTTTAATCTTTATTAATTCAGATCAAAGTACTTTAATTTATGAATGGTTGAAGACATAACTGATCCCAAGCGGATTTGTAAAAAAATGCGAGATTTGCAAGCTAAAAAAATACGATAGACACCCGCACAAATTGAAACCCCTGCCAACACCTATCCTCACATATTCGCGTGAAATCGCATACATAGTAATTTTCAGGATTCAAGGCTTGAAATTCATAAGTTGCATTGACAAGATTTTAAAATTTGCAGAATTATTTAAAGTACAGAATCGCCCTGCGACTCATCTAAGAAGCAAACTTACCGTTGTCTTACACTATTCTAGTACACCCCGCATGATCGTATCGGACAATGAGAGAAGAGTTCTAAGTCCAACCATCTTAAATGTCATAAGACCTCTTGGAATTCAGATATATTTCATGCCCGCCCCAAGAAGCGAGGTAAAGGTTCCATTCAATCCTTATTGAAATCTTTCGATGTTCGTGTAAGGAAACGAAGAAACTTTCAGCAAGGAACTTGATCAATATTGCTGTTGATCGATATAACAACTTTTACTGCCCGATCTTAAATAAGAAATCGGACATTTTCTTTAATAGACCTGAGCGGTTTAACTACATTTAACAACTCTCACGATTGCGTTAATGAAAACATTCGCGGTCTTATCGAATGCAACCAATACGTTGCTAATGAACGTCTAAACAAGAATAAGTCGGACCTAGCACCAATCTAGTCTAGCAGCCTCACAAGTGGTGCCCGAGCAAGAACGTTTTCGACGTTTTTAAACCAAAGTGAGTGTAATACAAATATATATAGATACAAAAAAGTTATACTAAAAAATTTTAAAAAATTACAATACATGTGCCCTCGTTTAAAGCAACATCAAAACTTTTTTTAAATAGAGTAGTACAAGAATAAAGGAGAACAAATAGAAAAAAAAAACGATTACACCACGTTTACACAAATTGGAAGATGCAATAATTAGTATATATGACAAAAGCTAATTTTTTGCATAAAACACGTAAAAACTTTTTACATCATTGAAAATAACAGAAAAAGAAGAAGGAAAAGAACCAAGAGAGTGACTTAACAAGTAAAAGCTGGTTCATGGCATTAAATAACGAGACAGTGAACAAGTCGAGAATTCGAGAACAATCGGGAATTATTTCGCGAAGTGTCTATATCATTAAGTTAATTTTTTTTGAAGACAAAAAAATTTGTAATTAAACACACGTGGTGCCATCTGCTACTTTTTTTTTTAAACGATATATGTTTTGTGAACAAGTGGAATTGGGTCGATAACAGTGGTCAGACCGACATCAGCCAGCGAACTCCGAGCTCTAGGAAAAGAAACCACGAAGGAAACAAGGAAGCATAGCCGAGAGATTGGATCATCTACATCTTGGAACAGCCGGCAAATTGCAGGGAATAAATCTTTTCTCTTAGTCCGATAAAGTCTATAAAATTATCGCTTGACAAATTGTAAGTTTTCCACAATACGTGGGATGAGCACTAATGAAAGTGGCATATTGTTTACACTGAAAATCTTCCAAGTTATGCGAAAAAGAAAAAAAAAGAGGATGATTCTTCATAAAGTATACTTTATGAGAGTATTTTGGTATTCAAAGTTGTTGTTAAGTAACCAAAAATTTTAACATATATAAGTGACTCTCGCGAATTTGACATTTGGCTACAAGCCGTATAACATTTCTATATTTATTGTGTAAAAAAAAAAAATCAATTTTCTCTTATACAATTTAATAATCAGTCATAATCAAAAATTAAGTTATCATTCGTTCTAAAAGTAAGGGGTCCCGGTGCGAACAGTGCACCCCCGCTTAAAAAAAAAAAATAAAGAGACGAAACGTGTATCTACAGTCTATTTTAAGTTAGAATTCTAGTGTGATAAATTTCAGAATGTCCTATAAAGGGCGGAAGTGGCACAAAATGAAACAAACAGAATTACTACCCGAGAATTGAATAATTGCTGAGAGCCTTGCTTAAGAATTTAGTTGCTATTCATTGATATATGATCTGATAGCATAGTCATAGAAATAGCAACATTGTCACATACTAGTAGTCATTCAGTATGAGCAAGAGAAAATAATAATTTTAATCAATTATTTGAAACATCATCTTAACAAAACTTATAAACAAGCACTATACACTTACTCAACAGCAAATAAGAACAAACAACGAATAAATAAAACGAGAGCGAGCAGCCTCCTGCAATTTCAATAAGCTTAGTTACGATAATAATAAATAAACACACGGCGTGTTCAAAGCGGTAACTGTTGATCGCGACTACAACTTCGGGTTGGTTGGTTAAAACAGGCCTTTATTAAAGGTAAAACTCACCAATCAGACATAGAATTTTAGTATAAGAGAAAATCAAGCTCCGATATATCTTGGACTAAATTTATGGCTTACACACGATAACAATAATAAATACTGACATTAATATTTGAGTTGTACGGGTTCGTAAATAAAGAACGAATTGTGCTGAGAACATTGCTAACCTTGTTTGAATTTTTTTTTGGTCAAAAGAAATTCTTTCGCTTCGTCCGAACATAATGACCTTAAATTTAAAAGTAGCCTGGGCTCATTCCTTGCGACGAGGCGAACTCCAAGCTTGATTAGGAGAGTTTGACTTCGATACCAACGGAACATGATGAGACCCCGCTGCCAACAGATTGATGAAGTTACCAGTGGAATATGAGACTCTCACGGGAAACCGATCTCCTTCACCAGCTCGTCAATTCAAGACAACATCGAGAAATTGGAGAAACGATTGAGTTGGCTCAACTACCATTATCCAGTGTCGAGACACAACAAATTCCAATGATCGCAGATATACAAAACATTAACCGTTCACCGGCTTTTACGTCACAACCAAACACAGTAACCTACCGTGACGATTCTAAACATTATACGCGGGTAGCAGTCGCAACGGTCGGGGTTAATCGAGTTTTAACTACAGCTGACGTTCCAAGATAAGTCATGGAAGTAGTCGGGAGAGGAAGGCTAAATTATACGGGAAATCGGGAATCCATAATTTTCATTGAACGAGGTGAAGAATTGGCTGCAGCATATGGCATCGATAAGGATCGACTACCAGGCACAATGGTGGAAATGCTCCGAGATCAGGCCCTGACATGGTACCGAAATAACAATCAACATTGGAGGTATTGGGATAAGTTTACATCCACCTTTTTAAAATTTTTTCTAACGTGATGGTACTTCAGTCAATTAGAAGAGGAGATACACCGACAAACGCAATGGGCAAGGGGAGTGCTCTGAGATTACTCGTCGTCAGTACAAGAACTGATGCGCCATACCACGCTGATCAAAGCACAGAAACTAGAGCGCATATATACGAATGCACAGCCAGGCTATCTATAGTATTTACGGCGCTGGGTTTTTCGAAATTTATTGGCGTTCATGGAACTTGTTGATCACCTACAAGCTATACAAGCAGGAAGTCCAGTACGAGAAAATATCATAGAACCAAACAAAGATATACAATCCGATGGAACCTGTGAGTGCCGACGCGAAGAACAAATTAATCTTGCCCGAGAACCGAATCCGAAGCCTCCCAGGACTCGAATTAATACCAGTTTAGCATGCAGACGTTGTGCCCAGGAACGGGACAAGCAAAAAATTGTGGTCGCCGTGGTATAAGGACAATCGACTGCTGCAGACAGAGAAACTTCACAGGAACTCAACACCAGCAAAGGGAAATGGGACCCGAAAAGAATATGCCTCACGAACAATAAATCTACGGAGCGTACGTCAATTTAGCCAGCGAGATAATTATACGCATTATTGACATATAACATCGAATTCCACATCAGACAAGAGTCCAGCATTAGGAATCTGCGCTAGGATAATAAAATTTCACGAACATTTTTAAACAAAACGACCACGCCCAGATCAAATGTCAAATATTACAAATCCGTAATGTTCGTCCGGTAGACCCATTTTAGGACACAAGTCTCACAAAGTTATAAATTCGTCGTAAAACAACTGCGTAATCAACACAACTGCTGATCGCTATAGTTCACATCTTCCACCAAGGGCCTGCAACGCCACCAGAAGCGTAGGTGTTTGCTCAAAATTTACCTGCGGTCTTCCTCAGAATATTCCACAGCGTTACACGTAAACTCTAAACTTCAGTCCGGAATCGATGGCTAGGCCGGCCCAAGAGATAAGAATTAACAATCAAATTACAAGGACTAACCTGGCAGAGTTGAGGCTCCCGACGGCCTACGAGATCACAAGTAAGTCTTCCACCGCAGCCAGTAAATTAATATCAAAGAGTAAAGACGTAACGACAATTTCAAAGAATGTCTCTCAGCCAGAATCACGTCAACAAATTGATAGCTCTATAGTGGCAGACGAAATTCTAATATTTCCGTGCCAAAAGTCCAAATTCCTGATGTCGGAAAGGACATTGAAACAACATATGGAAATCCTCCGAGAAGTCTTCCGTCGTCTAAAGGCAGCCAATGTACGTCTTATAGTGGAGAAGTGTAAGTGTCAGTTTACAAAGAGGAAATTAAAGTATCGTGGCCAGCCGTTGAGCGAAAAAGAGATCCAAGCAGATCCCGAGGAAACGTCGGACATCAGCAAAATGCCAACACCTAAAAATGAACGATACATCAAACGATTTTTGGGGAGGACCTCTTTGTATCGTCGATTTTTGCCCTAATTCGCCACTATCTCGAAGCCATTCATCGACTTCATGAAAAACAATAAACCTGCGTCGGAGATGCTGAAAGCCAAACTAACACAGAGTCCTATTTTAGCTTGCCCAGATTTCTCAAAAACTTTTACCTTACAGACCGATGACAGCGACGCGGGTTTAGAAGCTGTTTTAACTCAATAAGTCAACCGAAAACAGCGCCTATGCCAGCCGACATCTAAAGATCGTTTAGAAAAATTATTCGGCTGCGAAAAATGAGTGTCTAGCCATAATCTTTGGTATCCGCAAGATGCGGGCCTACTTTAAAAGTTAGCATTTTAATATTGTGACGAAGCACTTATCACTAAAATGGCTAAACTTCATGGAGAACCCGACCGGTCGATTAGCCAGGTAGGCATTAGACTTACAGCAGTACGACTTCGAGATACAATGTCACTGTGGAACTAGTAATGCAGTTATGGATGAATTGTTGCGATAACCGGTAGAAGACTTTAATCGCATTGCCACACATCACGCCGAGTGTTCGGTGTAGCTGGACAGACAGGAGAATGCGAGAAGTTCAAACCTATAAAATGTTTCCTGATTTCACCGTCATCAATGGTCACCTGTATTTCCAGAAGCAATGTAGAAAAAGGAGAAGCGGCAGAGAAATTGTATATGCCAACAACGATGAGAGACATGCTATTGCTGGCCTTGGATGTTCAGGAACATCCCCTGATATGTACGAAATTTGTTGAGTTGTCACCAGTGTGCCTTTGCAGCAGAAATCTGAAGGTGAAATGTTGATAGCGATACCTGAGGAGCCCTAGGCAACAGTGTCTTCCGACTTTATCGGTCGATTACTTCGAACCACATCCGGCCTTGTCATGTTGTTTGTGTGTATGAACCAGTTCTCAAACTGTATAAAAAATATTCTCTTAGTGCGCGCCACGGCAGTTGAATTAATAAGTGCTTTCCGAGAGAGAATGAAAAAAAGAAAAAAAGCATGTACACAATTAGCACAGAGCCGCACCCACAACCGGTACAGGACCAAGTTGCAAATGAACCCCTAAGCCATCGCAAACATGCATAAGCTTGGCAACCGATAATAGTTACCAACAATTAATTTTCGAATCGTAGTGACTTTTTAGGACTAAGAGCTAGTTTAAGTACGACATTGGCAAATCTCGTGTATTAAGCAATGTTGCTTTAATGGACTTAAAGTGTCCGATAATGAAAAAAGGTGATAGACACTATTCAGGTTCTTGCAAACAACTCTGAGCGGGTTAAACAGCTCATAATTATATTTACAATGACTAACCTTAACCAAGGTAAAATGCCTAGAGAAGCGGTTAGGAACATTAAAACTTATTTCTCCAAGTAATGACGGCGAGTCAATAGCGCCGTTTATTAATTTGATTGCAAAGCAAACGCCAAGAACAAATCTACGTTTTTCAAGAGACGGTAAGGACAAAAGAAGCAACCTATTTTCATAGGGGGAAGAGGAGCAGACGGATCCCAACCCAAATTCCTAAGAGCAAACAACAGGAATTGCTTTTGAATAGATTCAATTGAGTCTACATAGCACCTATATGAGGGAGACCACACAATAGAAGCGTACTCAAGTATAGGCCTAACCAAACACGTATACAGCCTTTTGGTAATATACGGATCATCTAGCTCTTTGGACCACCTCTTGATGAAACCAAGAGCGGACCGAGCTTTGCTTAACGAGAACTCAACGTGCAAGTTAAAACGTAACCTACGGTCAAAGAGGACGCCTAGGTCTGTGAATGACTCAACGTCCTCCAATTTGTGCGAATCTATAAATAAAGGGTTATAAATGACTTCCTTCTAAAGAAGAAAGCTTCTTACATTTATTTAGGTTTAGTGTCATATGATTTGAAGAGCACCATGCCACCAATTTATTTAGGTCAGTTTGAAGCTGAGGTGATTGCGATTCTAAGGAAAAAGAAGAAAACAGTTTCACATCATTAGCATACATTAAGATCTGGCTAGATTTAATCGCCGAAGGCAAATCATTAATGTATAGATTTAATAAAATGGGTCCTAAGTGGCTACCTTGAGGTACTTCTGACGAAACGTGGAATTCATATGAAGATGTGGTGTACAATATACAAGTAGATGCTTTCAGATTTATCGCTAGAAGATTAGAGTACAACACAGATTCACTGTGCCGTATACCTCACGAGAGAACCAATCAATCGAACCGTTAGAACAATCACTACTCAACATTGTCATAAGGATCACGCCACGTGGAATAAAAAGTTTCGTGACATTGACCTTGTCATGTAAACTGCAGTATCAGACTCCACCGACATACATTATCCAAATACGATTTTTATTTATTTATTTATTTAGTTATTTACTTATACATGAAACTCAACTAACATAAATTAATAGTCGAATCCAAATGAATCTTATAAGTAAAACTTGTACTAATTATTATTAAAAATGTGTAAAGTATATAAAGAGAAGAATGAAAAACAAAACACAGACAATTAAATAATAATTGAGGCATAAATGACAACGAAAAAAAAGCACAGCTAGCGCAGAGGCACATCCGCAAACGCTACAGATCCAAGTTGGAAGTGAACCCCTAAGCCATTGCACACATCCAAAAGTTTAGCGCCGATAACAGTAAACAACACTTTTAATTCTTACAATTTAACACAATTAATTCTCAAATCTTAGTGAGATTTTAAGATTGCAAATTAGTTTAAATACAACGTAGGCAAATCATGCGCGTTAAGCATAGTTGTTTTGATAGACTTTAAAGAATCCAATATTGAGATTAAAGAATTAGATATTGAGAAATAATTCTGTACGGACTAAAAAGCTCGTAATTATATTTGTATTAACTCATCTTAATAAAAATAAAGTGGTTAGAGAATCGGTTAGCCACATTAAAGCTTATCTCAGGTAATGTGCGCGAATCAATTGTATCATTAATTAAGTTAATGAAAAAGGAAAGAGCAAGAACAAGACTATGTTTCCCAAGTAATGGTAAGGACAACAGAAGCAAGTTGTTTTCATAAGAAGGAAGAGAGACAAGGGCGTCCCATCTCAAATTCCTAAGGACAAACAGTAACAATTGTTTTTGAACGGATTCAATTGAATCCATATAAGGGAGGAGGCCACATAACGGAGGTATATTCAAGCATTAGTCTATCTAATAACATGTATAGTTTTTTTTAATGTAAGGCCTCTTAAGCTCTGTGGACCCCCTTCCAACGAAACCAAGCGCGGACCTGCCTTTACTTCAAGAGGGCTCAATGTGCAATTTAAAATGTACTTCAAATAGGTGCGCGACGTTTTCTAACTTGTATCAGTCAATGGAATACTCAATACTGAATGACTTCCTTCTTAAGAAAGAAAACTTCTTGCATTTTTTTAGATTTAATTTCATAAAATTTAACGAGCACCATGTAACCAAATTATTTAAGTCAAAAATATAGGTTTTGAAAGCAAAAGCTAAATGCTGAGTAACAATTCGCTCAAAAAATTTAGGTAAGACACGTAACTTGGTGATGGCTCTATAGTTCTCAACGTGATGTCTATTTTCACATTTGTGAATTGGAATAACGAAACTACCCTTTCAATACAAAGGGAAAACACTTGATTGCAAGGACTTGTTGAGAATCATTCACATAACACCACATAGCTCGACAGAGCATGATTTAATTATGTACGATGGAATTCCATCAGGTCCAAGCGCACAACTCTATTTTGGAGACTTTAAACCATCTAAA